>SJYV01026809.1:1063079-1091589 GCA_006410875.1 Neotragus pygmaeus | reverse complement strand
AAAGAAGAGAAGGGAAGGGAAAGCAGAGGCAGGCAGGGTAGGGAAGCAGAAGGGAAGGGAAAGAGGCAGAGTTAGCATTTCCCCAGGTGACTGCCCTCAAACAAAATGCAGATCATGCTGATGCAGATGATCCCCACCTATCTAGCCTTCAAGAACTAGATGATCCCAGTAGCTCAGATTACAGCATGCGATTCAGTCCTTCATTCGACAAATAGTAAGTGTCCCAGGCATTGTTCTAAGTACTGGGGACCCAGCTGTGGACAAAACTGGCCAGAAGCCTACTGTCATGGATCTCTCCTTCTGGGGAGGAAGACAGACGATGAATCCTAAATCTCAAACACTGATAATATCCATGAAGAAGATACATGAGGGTGAGGATGTGGACAGAGGGTGATGAGCAAAGGGATGGAGAGCCAGCTTGGTCACTGTGGTCGGGGATGGTATCTCCCTATCAGTTGAACTGAAGAGAAAGAATTGGATGTGGGGAGATGGGGGCAAGCGTGTTTGGGAGGAAAGAGAAAGAGTCAAGAATACAGATATGGGAGGATTGTAGGATAGAGGGTTTTATCTGCAAGGATCTCACCCCTGGTACCCAACTTGAGTATGGATGATAGAAGCACCCCCAGAATGTCCTGAAATCACTGAGTGTGGACCCTCTGTCTTCGATTCTAGACAGGAAGGTCAAAGCAGTGCCGAATGCATTTGAACATATCCAGTGTGGGCAAGGGTATTAGGAATATGGCGCTCCCAGGGTTTATTCCCTGGGACACACCAGCACCATCCGTTAAGGTCCTGGAACCTTGTCTGTGACCTTGTTCTCAGATGTGGCCCCTGAGCCTGGTCATGAATCAAGCTTTGGCTAAGCTCAGAGGAGAAAGCTGGTCACCCCCAGGCCAGAAACAGAAGCATACCTGGTTTCATGGACTCTGGGACCCTATCCAGGTTCAGCTGGTCAGTTCCCAACAAGGCTCTTTCTTTCCATATACATTTTAGAGTTTTCCAATCCCTAAGCTACATAGGAACTCTCAGGACAATTGACCAGCCACTGTCAACTGGTCACTCAGCATAGACTCTGAGCGGCTGTTCCCATCACACACGCCTGATGGATTTCAATGCAACCTTCTCTCAAGAGCACTTGGTCCTGAGATGGATATAGGATGAGACAAAAAAAAAAAAAAAAGAAAGAAACACAGGTTCTCCGGGACACAGTTCAACAACATCCACAAAGGAAAGGGATTTATGTAGCAAACCTTGAATACTTTTTAAGGAGGCATTATGGAAAGCGGGTAAATAAAATATAATTTAAGTGTATTTCCCTTGTTCAAACAGCTTCATCTGGTGCCTAGAAAATAGCAGATTACAAAGTGCTCATTTTTTTTATATATTAAAAAAGTACTCAGGGAATTCCCTGGCAGTTCAGTTGTTAGGATTTGGGGCTTTCGCTGCTGGGAAGCCACTGCTGGGTTTGATCCCTGGTGGGGGAACTAAGATCCCACAAATTACATGGCGAGACAAAAAAAAAAAGGCCTCAAAGAAAACATCTTTGCAACACTGATTCTGAAGCCTGACATCTCACCATTGCAAGTGGGACAATGCCCACAAAGGAGGACTGGCTGATGAAGATCTCGGAGACGACCAGCTCCCTCGGGGTGTCCTCCACGGGGTACTCCACCTGCCAGGTGATCTGCTGGGCACCAGCCAGGCCACTGCTGTTGTCAACTCCGAAGTCCACTTGCAAGATCTCGTAGAAGGAGCCATTTGTTCTGGAAAACAAACACACACGGCAAAGTGCAGTTTAAAACTGCGATTCAGCAGAATGTCAAGCACGAGATGAATTGCCACATTCCTCTTTGTCAAACCGAAGGATCGCCAAGTTCAACAAGTCACACGGCAGTGTCGATAGAGCCTGATTCACAGGCTGCCATAGATGACCCACACATCAGGGTGGACGGATCATCCGTCTTCAGGGCTCTGTGGGAAGCAGACCATCCCTCCCCGAGTGAGCAGCTCAGACCGCACCGCATCTCTGGGCACTGTGACAGCCCTGTCCTCCCCAGCCCCGCGTCTGCTACATCATGATCCAAGCGCCACACAGGACGTGGCCAAACCCTTCACCTAGGGCCACCGTCACTCCAGTCCTGAGGCATAGCCTGGATCTGGCTGCTTCTATTGCTACTCACCTGTGTGTCTGTGGACCTGTGGTTCAAACTCTGAGTTTTAGAATTTGGGGAGAAGATCAGTGACTACATGGACTTGTGGGAGCATCATGAGACCAGTCATGGGAAAGGACCCCACAACGTGCATGGTTCGTGACATCAACTATGAGCCACACAATAAGGTACCATGGTGGATTCTTCATGTCCGCCTGAAATGGGATGGGATGGGATGTGATGCAATGTAAGAAATCCCCACCTGCCTTCATTCATGGAGTAACAACATGGTACATCTATCTGGAGGACGGGGAAGAAAGCGGACAGGGCAGACACAAGCGAAAAGGACTAGCGCCATTCTCAGCACCTTCCCACACAGGGAGAGCCTCTCCTCGCTGACATGAACTTGTGAACTATAGGCTAACTCTTGTACCAACAGGAGAAGTTACTGAACAGACAGTTAAAAAGCCACCCAGCATGGGATTCCTGAGCGACTTCTCTTCCGTAAGTCTATGTCTATCATCCTGAATCTAGCTGTACCTGGATCCAAGGAATGTTAACAGCAAGTGTGACTGATTCATAGCTCCTAAAACCTCAGTCACTCAGGTGTAAAGATTCTTGCCCAGCAGAATCTCCTACTACGGACAGCTCCCTCCCACTGAAAACTCTAGGGGGAAAACCACAGTATTGACAAAATGGCTATCGTAAATTTGTCCTTTAAATCCTCCATCTAGCTCCTTGTAAGAAAGACAAATATCATATGAAATTGTTATACATGGAATCTAAAAAAAAAATGGTAAAAATGATCTTATTTACAGAAACAGATATAGAGTCACAGACACATAACAGAAAACAATCTTATGGTTACCATGGGAAAAAGGGAGAGGAGAGGAGGATTAAATTGGGTGATTGGGATTCACATATACACACTATTATATATAAAATGGATAACTAATAAGAACCTACTGTATGGCACAGGGAACTTACTCAATACTCTGTAATGACCTATATGGGAAAACAATCTGAAAAACAGTGGATATATGTATAACAGATTCTCTTTGCTGTATACCTGAAACTATTAATAACACAACATTGTAAATCAACAATTTTGGTGTTCAGTCACTAATCTGACTCTGTGCAACCCTACGGACTGCAGCACTCCAGGGTTCCCTGTCCTTCACTATCTCCCAGAGTTGGCTCAAACTCTTGTCCATTTACTCGGTGATGTCATCAATCAATCATGTCATGCTCTGTCGCCCCCTTCTCCTCTTGAACCCTCGGGGTCTTTTCATCGGGGTCTTTTCCAATGAGTCAGCTATATCCCAATAAATCAACTATATCCCAATAAAATTTAATTGTGGAAAAATTTTTAAATGGGGAAAATGAAAGTTAAGTAATGTCTATAACCTGACTTACTTACAAAATTACACTTAGAATTAAACTGAAGCACCGTTCTAAAAAAAAGTGGATATATGTTACACTGACCTGTCTGATATGGAATTCTACCCCAAATAGCACTACATTAGAATTAGTCATGCCCAGCATTCTTTCTACTTAGCCAAGGTTTTAAGAAACTCTCTGATATCACTGTGTCCGATAGAGTGGCCATTTAAATCAAAGTATCGATGTATTAGGGCTTTTCTGGTGGCTCATACAGTAAAGAACCTGCCTGCAACGAAGGCGACTCAGCTTGGTTCAACCCCTGAGTCAGGAAGATCCCCTGGAGAAGGGGATGGCTGCCCACTCCAGTACTCTTGCCTGGAGAATCCTATGGTTAGAGGAGCCTGGCAGGCTACAGTCCATGGGGTCGCAAAGAGTTGAACACAACTGAGCGACTAACACATACACACATAAATGTATTAAAGTTACGCTGCCAGGTATTCTCAGCTGGCTGGTTGTGGGCAAATCATCAAGTATCTATCTGCACAAGTATCTATATTGTACAAGTTTCCATGGGGAAGGGAGTATGTGTTGGACAAAGGACTGGTCTCAGGAGAGGATGGGAGTGGGCTCACATGGGAATCCCCTAACCTCCTAAAAAGGAGACCCCCTTTTTACTAGGGCACTGTCAGAGGGACTTCAGAATCTAAGGGACTTGGGCACTCCGTTCTTGGCTTCAGTCACCCCCCTTTCCCAGCTGCCATACTCCAGCCTAAAGTCACCTCTCTGATCACCAGGATGTTCCACTTATAGGTCAGATCTCCTCCTGCGAGAGATGCTTGGCCTTATCAGATCAGACCTTTGATTTCTCTTTGGGCTCCTCCGTGCTTGTAACCAGATCTAAGGAGCTGCTTCTAATGCCTCCTGGGTCTCATCATTCAGTAAACCTCAGTCAGAAAAACTACTGCCAAGAAAATGAAAATCCAGCACTAGAAGAAAATGAACCTAACTCTCTCTGTTACCAGCAGTTTAATCCTGCTAAATCCACACTCTGGCTTTGGGGTGCCAAAGTAGCCAGTCTTTGGGCAAAGGGGGCAGTGTCTGTATGGGAGGGCTGCCCCCCTTAACTGTGCTGTCCCACGGACCAGCTACAGGAACCTGCCCAAGTCCAAGTCAACACCAATGGATTAACAATCCAGTCATTTTTTTTTTAAATTTGACTTTACAATACTCTATTGGGTTTGCCATACATCGACATGAATCCACCACAGGTGTACACAAGCTCCCAGTCCTGAATCCCCCTCCCACCTCCCACCCCACAATGTCTCTCTGGATCATCCCCATACACCAGCCCCAAGCATCCTGCATCCTGTATCAAACATAGACTGGGGATGATCTGGGAGAATGGCATTGAAGCATATATACTATTATGTAAGAAACGCATCACCAGTCAGTCATTTTATGCACAGATTTTTTAGTCATTTCTCTGAAACCAGAGAAAAAGGGTCTTTTACTTTCAGGCACCTGGCATGCCTGGTAATAAGTCCATTTCTATGGAAATGGGTTTATAACTATTAATTTTACCTGCTCCTGATCTATTCTTGATAAGCCTTTCCATTTAGAAAAGTGCTCCATGAGTCTCTCAATTTAATAATTACCCACTGCCTTTGGGGAATTGGGATCAGTGAGATATTCACTAGATATTTTCCTTTTCCCTGGGGTGGAGGGGTGTATGTGTGTGTGTGTGTGTGTGTGTGTGTGTTTGGAGGGGTTAGGCAGGAACACTGCTTGGCTGCTTCTCCCTTCTAGCTAGAACACACAGCCTCCTCCCAAAAGGACTTGCTTCCCAGGAGTTCTATCTCCCGTGGGAACTTGTCCTTTAATATAAGTTTAAGCCTGCTCCATGGGACCATGGGACCCCTGAGGTGAGGCTGAGACTCCTTTTAAGTGCACAGTATGGCTGCAGCTCAGCCGTGCCAGCAAGAAGGAAGGGGAGGAGAGATGGGAGCAGGGGAGAGAGACGGGATCCAGAGCAGCAGCTGGCCCCCAGGAACCACATCCAGCCCTGTCTCAGCAGATCCCTTGTGATGACAACGATTGTTGTTTTGCAGAAGGAGGGGGGGGGGAGGGCAATGGGGGGACAGGGAGGGAAAGAGAGAGAAAAACAGAAAGAAAGAAGGAAAGAGTGTTTGAAAGCTTGAACTGTTCTCCAGCACGTTGGACCATTTACCTAAATTATTTTTCTCCCTACAAATTTCTAGACAATTCTGAGCTACCGGAATTCATGCCTTTGCCACATGAGTTTTTTCTAGAAATGGAGCAAAAGGCTGTCTCTGGTCTCAGGGCTTCTGTTTTTTCTTATGAGTCTATTTCTAGGCATTATTTTAAAAGATGACCAAAAAAGCAAAGCAAATACTGAACAATGATCACATTGAACAAATGCCCCAGAATAAGCCTGCTGGTTATTCAATGTAAATGCGAGACTGAACCCTGACTTCCTGTCTCGACTGTTCATGTCACCTGTGCAACAGTGCACCTGTTTTCTGCTCTTCTGACTATGGCAGCGGGCATGGTGCCTGGAAAATGGTAGGAGTTCCCAACATATGTGTTTAATTCACTGAACACACTCAAAAGACCCAGTAGGACACCCTGTAAATTGGGGGGATGTGGTTAATTTGCATTCTAAAGCTACCAGTCAGCTGGGTTCTGAGAAGCATGTTCCTGCCTGCCCAGTTAGTATATTTATATACTCTGCTTTGAGAAGATGTATATGTCTCCACTACCAGAATGTAATCTTTAAAAAAAAAAAAAGACTTTAATTTTTAGCTCAATTTTAGGTTCACAGCAAAATTGAGGAGAAGGTATAAAAGTCTTCCCCATCTACTTCCTCCCCCTATATACGCGGCCTCCTCCATTATCAACATCCCCCATCAGATGGTACATTTGTTACAATCAGTGAATCTACATTCACACTTTATCACCCAAAGTGCACAGCTTACATCACAGTCTTCTCCTGGTTTTGTATATTCTATAGGTTTGAACAAATGTATAATGAAAAGTGTTCATCATTACAGTCTCATACAGAGTATTTTCACTGGTCTAAGCTCAACATTCANCTCAGTTATACAAGTATCTTGGACACGACTGAGTGACTGAACAACAGCAACATTCTTTTTTCAAACTCTTCTCCAAAATAAGCTTTCTTGAGTAAAGGTGAATATCTTTTCTTTCTGTCTCCAAGAAGTGTGACTGGTTCCACATGATCTTCCCAGAGCAAACTGGGGAAGTGGTATGAAGAGGAGGCAGAATGTCTTGAAGGGCCCATTTGAACAGAGCCCCACAAAGGTCGGGGTAGCAGAAGGAAAAACAGCCACCAGCCGAGGTCCTGAGTCCTCTTCTTCCATCAACTAGCTTGTGACCTTGAGCGCGTTCCTCTGGGCCCTGGACTCCCTATGTGTGCAATGAAAGCCGTCTCCAGGCAGAGCTCTTTATAGCTTGGCCATTCTGGAGCCCTCAGGCTACATGCAGATGCAAAGCCATCCTTCCTAACCCCCTGCCTGTCCTCTGCTCTGTGTGTGCACAGGGGGCAAAGAGGAGTGGCAGGCTCACCAGGAGAGAATCACTGAGGGTAATGAACAGCCAAGGTCACGGGCAGCTTCATCCTGCTAATGTTGCTACAGACAAGTTAAATATAGCCACTGAAGTCTTCCACCCAATGCTGACCACCTGCAAATATTTCACACGTCCTGCAGAGGAAGGAATATCCACCAATCACCAGCAATCTTTGGCGGTGACTCTGTGAACGGAGCCAAGGGCAAAACTTCACTGGTGTTGACATTCACAGTTGGCATCTGTAATGACCGAGAGATGCCTGAAGCCCCAGCCGACTGCATGTTGAAAGGTGACCCTCCATTTATTTATGAGGCAGTGGAGTCCTTTCCCTTTTGAACCTTTTGATGGGTTGAGCCTGCCAAAACATGACTCCAGAAGCATTCTGAGTTATTATTTTTCCAAAAGAACTAATATCACTAACAATCGCACTGATGACTGTTGTGTGTTTGCTCTATGCTCATCATGCATCTCTATGTGTATCTCTCACCTTCATGCTGATGCTATGAGGGTTCAGTTCCTGGTTGGGGAACTAAGATCCCACATGCCGCATGGTTTGGTCACAAAAAAAAAAAAAAGAAAGAAAGAAAGAAAGAAAAAAACCAGACACATGGTTGAAAGAAAGAACATAGATATGCAAACATAGGAGTTCCAACTAGCCATTAAAATTGGGCCATAATTGAGTTATTTGACTCCCGGTGGCCAATGTAAATGAGGAAGAACCATCAGTGTCACGATTTCTTAGGTCCACAATCCCAGAGTGGGACGAAACACATTAGAACCTGCCTGGGCATAGCAGCAACCTGTGCCCATTGTGATAAGTTTTATTCCCATTTCGGTACTTGGATTATAAATATTCTATAACCACTGGCTTTTTCATAATAGACTAGGGTTTTGTGGCTCAGTGATGATGTGGCTACACAGTGGGGCAGAGAGACTTGGGAGGGGCTAGCCTCCCCCAACCCCCACAAGAAGGAGATTGTGGTGTGGTCCTGTATTTATTTCTATGTGTTGAGCTTCCACTGATGGATGTCCCCACCTGGTGTCAAGCTCTAAGCTAAACAAGCATTCCTGCTCCCCGGTGTTACTCATACCAGACCTTTGAAAGATGCACTTTTATCATCCTCATTACAAACACGGAAGATGGAACCTCAAAGAAAATAAGTAACACACCTGAAATCACATGCTCACGGATGACAGAACTGGGGTTCCTATCCAAGACTCTCTGATCTGAGGCTATAAAGCTTAGGATGTGAGGTAGCCTGCCTGACTTATTTTTTAAAAAAATTCTTATTGGAGTGTGGTTGATTTATAATGTTGTGCTAGTTTCACGTGTATAGCAAAGTGAGTCTGTTTAAATATACATACATGCATGTATNGGGGAAACAGTGGAAACAGTGTCAGACTTTATTTTGGGGGGCTCCAAAATCACTGCAGATGATGACTGCAGCCATGAAATTAAAAGACGCTTACTCCTTGGAAGGAAAGTTATGACCAACCTAGATAGCGTATTCAAAAGCAGAGACATTACTTTGCCAAGAAAGGTCCGTCTAGTCAAGGCTATGGTTTTTCCAGTGGTCATGTATGGATGTGAGAGTTGGACTGTGAAGAAAGCTGAGCACAGCTTCTGAACTGTGGTGTTGGAGAAGACTTTTGAGAGTCCCTTGGACTGCAAAGAGATCCAACCAGTCCATTCTAAAGGAGATCAGCCCTGGGATTTCTTTGGAGGGAATGATGCTAAAGCTGAACCTCCAGTACTTTGGCCACCTCATGCAAAGAGTTGACTCACTGGAAAAGACTCTGATGCTGGGAGGGATTGGGGGCAGGAGGAAAAGGGGACGACAGAGGATGAGATGGCCAGATGGCATCACAGACTCGATGGACATGAGTTTGAGTGAACTCCGGGAGTTGGTGATGGACAGGGAGGCCTGGCGTGCTGCGATTCATGGGGTTGCAAAGAGTCGGACATGACTGAGTGACTGAACTGAACTGAACTGAGGCATCCTTTGATCTCTGCCTATTCATCACTCCCTCCCCAAACCCTGGTCACCACTGATCTTTCCACTGTCTCTATAGCTGTGCCTTTTCCAGAATGTCACAGACTTGGAATCATATAGTACGTAGCCATTCCAGATTGGCTTCTTTCACTGAATAATATGCATGTAAGGTTCTTCCCTGTTTTTTTCATGACTTGATAGCTCATTTCAGCACTGAATAATATTGTAATACCCCATTATGTGGATGGACCACAGTTTATTTATCAATTCACCCACTGAGGGACATCTTGGTTACTTCTAATTTTTTAGAACAAAGCTGCTATAAATATCCATGTACAGGTTTTTGTGTAGGCATAAGTTTTTAATACCTTTAGGTAAATACCAAGGAGCACAACTGCTAAATTTTCTAAACATAAGTTCTCAAAGGTCAAAACCTATCATAACACCACGGTCACTACAATCCCTGGCATTTTCATTTATTCAATGACATTTATTAAGCACTGAATATGTGTCAGCCATGGAGAATTCACTGTTAGACAAAATAGATGAGATTCCTCTCTTAACAGTCAGGTAAATAAACAAATAAGGTAAGCCCATGTCATGATAAATGCCATCCTAAATAGAAAATCGAAAAATGAAGTTTCTTTTTAAAAATTTAAATACTTATTTTTCAATTAAAAAAAAATTACATTTATTCCACATGACCCAGCAATTCTACTTCTAGGTGTATACCGCAAAGAAACAAAAATGCTAATTCAAAAAGATACCTGCACCACAATGCTCAAAGCAGCATTATTTACAATTGTTGATATGAAAGCAACCTAAGTATCATCAATAGATGACTGGATAAAGGAGATATAAAATGGAATACTACTCAGCCATAAAAAAGAATGAAAATGCTGCCATTTGCAGCAACATGAATGGACCTAGAGATTGTCACACTAAGTGAAAGACAGACATATGCCATCACTTACATCTGGAATCTAAAGAATACAACAAACTAGTGACTATAATAAAAAAGAAATAGACTCGTGGATCTAGAGAACAAACTAGTGGGTTATCACTGGGAAGAGGGTGGGGGAGGGGCAATATACGGCAGAAGAGGAAGAGGGGCAAATTACTACGTATAAAATAAGTTATACGAATCTACTGAAGACTATAGGGAATATCGCCAATATTTATAGTAACTATAAATGAAGTATAACCTTCAGACATTGGGAATCACTTTACTGTACACCTGTAACATACTGTGCATCAACGAAACTTCATTTAAAAAATAAAATATAAAATGTTAGTTTTCATTTTAAAATAGAATATAAATTAAAACAGAAGACAATGAAAAAAGTGTTCAGGGAATGCCTCTGTAAGGAGCTGACATTTGAGCTGAAACCTTAAGGATGTTTAACAGATCTTTAGCAAACGTTTGCTGAATAAATGAATAAATCTATTTTAAGCTTTAAAAAAAAATCATGGGAAACATTTATCCCAGAATCATCAGCATGAACACAAGGTGCTAACTGAAAAAGAGCATCCTTCATGCCTTTGTTCAAATATTCAGATTTTTCTGTAATAGATTATGGAAGAACCAGAAGAAATTTTCTGCCCAATCAAATACAACCCAAAGACTCTTCTGCCCACCCCACTAAAAATGTCATCCTCCTTTCCTGCAATTTTGATCCCATTATCCTGCTCTAAGTTTCCCACAGCTTTCACTTTATAACTTGTAAGCTAATTCATTTGTTGCTTCTCTCTCTCATACACACACACACACATGAATGCAAGCAACAGGAAAGCAGGGATTTCTGCCTCTTTTTCTCACTACTGTGTCGCCAGCCCTTAGAACACAGCCTGGGGCACAGTGGTGTGTGCTTAGCTGCTCAGTCATATTCAACTCTTTGGAAACCTTTGGACTGTTAGCCTTTTAGGCTCCTCTGCCCATGAGATTTTTCAGGCAAGAATACTGGAGCAGGTTGCCATTTTCCTCCTTTGGGGGATCTTCCTGACCCAGGGATTGAATCTGAATCTCCTGTGTCTCCTGGAATGCAGGCAGACTCTTTATCCACTGAGCCAGCCATCGAAAAACGCTGGGGCATAGTTGGTACTCATTAAATATCTGCTGATGGAATCTCTGAATATCAAACACCAGTTTGAGCAGGACTTCAGAGAAGAAAGTGTGTTTAGGAAAACCAGAAAGGCCGTGATATGGTCTTTGGAGGAGAGAAATTGGCAGGTCAGGGAAGGTTTCCTGGTAGAGGTAGCCTCTTCAAATATTGACTCAGGCCAATATTTGAAGAATGGGCTCAAACAACAGGCAACTGCTACAGCCCACTGCTCAGAGTCCCTCATCACACCCTCTTTTTCCTCCAGACTTCCTTCCCACTCTGTGACTCCCCCTCCCCCATCATCATTCCTCCCAGAGAGGAAGGGGGCAAATCCCTGCTCACCAAATCCATCAACAGGGCAGAGGGTCTTTAGTTCATCTCTCTGCCTGTCACTCAGCCTGTCATCGTGACCTCATGGTTGGCTCTCAGAATCTAGCATGAATAAATCATTTCTTTCTGCAATTTCACAAAATTCAGGCATTGCCCCCGCATTTCTGCTCTCTCCAAAGAACTTGCCGTGGAAAAAATGTTTCAGGTTGACAAATCAGGGTAGCTAGCAGGCAAACGTCTAAAAATATTTAAAAGCCCCTCATTTAGAGCACGGAGTTTTGGACTCAAAACCTTCTCTCCTCATTGGTTTCATTTCAAGACTTCTGCTTACATTGCTATCTAGAATCTTGAAAAAATCCTAAGACTGTGTCACCTGGGAATAGACCAAGAACAGGAGTTCTTTTATTACATTTCTAGCTGACTAGGAAAGTTAAATAGGAAACCCAGAGGTTATAATGTGGCCCCTGGGTGCATGTGGCCAGGGCCATATTTATTGACCACCTCCACTGTTGTGTTTTCATGAAATTTGACTTGGTTGCTAATGTTTTTCAAGGCAGAATATTTACACCAAAGAACTGGTATCTCTGGTTTCATGGAAGCATAGACAACATCGTCGCACATTCCCATGTGGCAATGATCAGCTGGAACAGCAAGATGCTGTTCACACAAAGTGGATCAAAGACCTAAGAGCTAAATTTATAAAAAGTCTTAGGAGAAAACATAGGCAATAATCTCTGTCACTTTGGTTGAGGCAGTGGTTTCTCAGATAAAACAATATAAACACACAAACCCAGAATAAGAAACAATTGAAAACTTTAATGCTTCAAATTCTATCAGTAAAATCAAGACACTGAATAGAATGGAGGAAATATTTGCAAATCAGATACCTAAGAAACAATCATTATCCAGAATTATCCAGAATATATAAAGAGCTTTTACAGCTCAACAATTTAACAAGCAATGACAGCAGCAATTAAAATGAGGCAAAGTATTTGAATAAACATTTTTCCAAAGAAGATATAAAATGGCCAATAAGCGCATGAAAAGATGCTCGATATCATTATCCATTAAGGAACTGCAGATCAAAACCACAGTGAAATCCCACTTTAAACTATTAGGATGGCTGCAGTCTTTAAAAAAATAAAAGGCAGGCAAGTGAGGAGGAATAAATTGGGAGATTGGGATTGACATATACACACTGCTATATATAAAATAGATTATTAATAAGGACTTACTGTATAACACAGAAAACTCTACTCACTCTGTAACAGCCTATAAAAGAATCTAAAAGAGGGCAAATGTTTATGTATAACTAATTCGCTTTGCTGTATACCTGAAACCGATACCACTGTAAATCAATTATAACCCAATAAATTTTTTTTAAAGAAGACAAAAATATGTGGGCAAGAATGTGAAGAAATTGCAAACCACATGTATTGCTGGTGAAAATATAAAATGGTACAGCTAATTTGAAAAATATCTTTGCAGTTCCTCAAAAATTAAACAGCATTACCACATGCCCTGACAAGTTCACTCCTAGGTATATATATAAATATATGCAAGAGAAATGAAAACGTGCGTTCACATAAAAAGTTGTACACAAGTTGTTCCCCGGTGGCTCAGTGGTAAAGAATCTGCCAGTGCAGGAGACACAGGTTAGATCCCTGACCCAGGAAAACCCCATTTGCCTCGGAGCAACTAAAGCCCGTGTGCCAAAACTATTGAGCCTGTGAGCTGCAGCTGCTGAAGCCCGCACTCTGCAACATGAGAAGGCACCGCAATGAGAAGCGTGTGCGCCGCAGCTAGAGACTAGCCGCCTACTCGCTGCAACTAGAGAAAGCCCTCACGCAGCAACACAGACCCAGCACAGCCAAAAATAAATAAACAAAACTCTTTCTTTAATTTTGCACAAATGTTGATTGTAGCACTATTTTTGATAACGATACCCAACATTTATCGTGGAAAAAGCTCCAAAGTCTTCAATTAGCTAAACATGAAAGCTAAACAAGCCTTTCAGTGAGCTGTCTTACTGTGGGTTTTCTACATTCCAGGAACTATGCTAGGAACTTGAACTTCAGTACATCATTCAAACCTCACAGCAATGCCATGAGGAGGATACTATCATTATCAATCTTGAGTCGTTTCTGCTCCGGTTGCTGAGGGGCCACTCCACTCAGCAACCCTTGATAAGGTCAGCAAAGATCAGCCAGTCACCAACAAAGAGAAGTGTTTTCCATCCTTAACCTGGACTGCCCCTTTGCTTTCTCCCTCCCCTCCTCTGGTGTCCTCCTTCTTTTCCTCTCTTTCTCATTCTTTTCCCTTTCTCTTTATCCTTCTTGCAGGTAAGTCAGGCTGAGCCATAATGCCCTTCAGAAACACAAAAGTTGCGAAACTAATACCAAAGTTGACTTCACTTCACTCCACAGGAGGTTTTCTTCTTAAAGTTTAATGTCAGGGACAGAGCATTCCTCTCTTCCATCATCTCTCAGTGTCTTTGTCTCTCTCTTCTATGATGAGCAAATTTCAACACTAGGCCAGATTGTATCATTAGCTATGGATTATTTTTTCATTTGAATATGATTTCAATATACATTAATGAGCCTCTAATAAATGTTCTAAGCACAGTGCTGGCTTCTGTTCACTGGCGGGGCCATGGTACAAACCAAACAATATAGTTTCCCCCACAGGCCTTATAAATTTTGTTCAACTCTTCCAATGAATTCAGATAAGTTTTGAGAAGAAAGGAGCATCTAACAAAACACATTAACCCAGACTGGAGGAGTTAAGGAACTTGTTCTTTTTGAACTCAGATCTAGTGAAGGAGTTGAGAGGAGTTTTTCAGACAGCAGGGAAAAAATATTTGCATTTTCTATACCTGCAGCCTCTCTTTTAAAGTATATATTTATCTAATCTTTCTGCTCTCATAGGTTGCAAACTAGTTCTTTAAAACTAGTGAGAATATATGTGAAGCATACCAGAAATTCTGTTCATACTCCCCCCTCAATCTACAGCTCTAAAATTCGAACTACTTAACTGTGTACGTTAAACACAAAGGTGCATGTGTGCTCACAGACACACAAATAAAATAGTGGAGCTACGTAAAAGGAAGAGGAAAAGGATTAACTGAATCATCAGGGTATGTAGCATTATTTTTTAACTGAAGTATAACTGATTCACAATATTGTGTTAGTTTCAGATTTATAGCAAAGCAATTCAGTTCAGCAATCCTATTTTTTCAGATTATTTTCCATTATAGTTTATCACAAAATACTGAATATAATTCCCTGTTCTGTACAGTAAATCATTGTTGCTTATCTGGAAAATGATCTGAAATGTGTGTGTGTGAGAATGTCTGGATCACTTTGTTATATACCTGAAATTAATACAATATCATAAATCAACTAAACTTCAATTAAAAAAAAAAAAAAGGAAAGAAAGCCACCATTGTCAACTCTCCCTTGCTTGGTTTATTTTCCTTCTGTTAAATCTCCAGTTCATTTTTCTGCAGTAAATACTCCTAGAAACTCTTTGTCTAACTCAAACCAGCTCATGATCAGTCCACCAACCCACTGCTTTACTTTCCAAACACAGAAAAAAATGATGTTAAATTCCTCTTGTTTTTTCCATTTTTAAATATTTCAAAGTACCTCACAGGGTGGTGTAAGTGACCTTATTTTTGCTTACCAACAATTTCCCAGAGTGGAAAACAATAAATCTTGATAATGAGGAAACAGTGCGGGCACCTCCACTCTCTCAGCTGCCAGATCCTGGACCATTTCTCACACTAACAACTCACCCTCACTTCCAGCTTATTTGATTTTATCAGCATCACTGTGACAAGCCCGGAGACAGCGAAGACAATTGCCACAATTAATTTTCCCCCCTCTGCCTCTGTCCTTCTGACAACATCCCAAAAACCCTTGCAGGAAGAGACAGCCCAGAAATCATCTCCCACCAACTCCCCAAATACAGCTCCTCGGAGTCCTCTCTCCGTTTCTTCCTGTTACCAACTTTGAGCAACATTCTTGTTATGTACAATGACTTGTGGAATTCAGTGCTGTTTAATTTTTTCCCAATTTTTATTTTATACAGGAGTAGAGTTGATTAACAATGCTGAATTACCTGCAGGTAACTGCAGGTACAGCAAAGTGATTCGGTTTCACAAATACATGCATCTATCCTGTTTCAAAATCTTTTCCCATTTAGGTTGTTGCAGAATATATTGAGTAGAGTTCCCTGTGCTGTACAGGAGGACCTTGTTGGTTATCATTTTAAATAAAGTAGTATGTACATGTCAAATCCAGACTCCTAATTTACCCCTCCCCCCCCATCTTTCCCCTTTGGTAACTATATGTTTGTTTTCAGATTCCACACATAAGCAACACCATATGGCATTCGTCTTTCTCTGTCTGACTGACTTCCCGCAGCATGACCACCTCTAAGTGCATTCATGCTGCCGCAAATGGCACAGAGTTATTTGTTCCCTCCTTGGTCCTCCAGGGAGATAGTGTGGGCATCTGTGAGCCTGAACATGAATGACTCCTTGCCTCATTTTTACATCAACAGAGCACTTTTTGCCCTCTGTTCTGCCTCTAGAACATTTGATCTCTGACCCACAGGAAGAGGAGGACTCTGGTCATTCTCTCCCTGACAATGAAGCACTCACTCAAGGAAGTGAGTTCGGAAGCAGTCCCACAGTCCCGTCTGATCGTGGGCATCATCAAGAGCCATCTTCCAGTGAGGACAGAGGGGAAAGAGCAAGCTACATTCAAGACTCAGGAACAGGGCAGCCCTGGCTGAGGGCGGTCAGCAGGTACAGATAGAGCCTCTGGAATCTACCAGGAGTCCGATTCCAGGGGCCGCGAACATCACATTCCTTCATTCATTTATGCTGGTACGTTTATGAAGAGGACCATGTCCCTGACTCTGCGCCAGGCTCAGTGGTATATACAAGCAGAGTCCCACACGAAACTCTAATTATCTTTCAAAGAGTCTGCTTCTCAGTGAAAGCCTTTATCCTGTCATGTGGCACCGGATTTCTCTGCACCTAAACTGGAAAGGGCCTCATTAAAAGCAGAATCTTCTGCTCCCTAACGGGCAGGTTGGCTCCTCCAAGGAGAGCAGCTGCTAATGAGGCCAGGGCCCCTGGGTTGCACCCAGTGCTTGGTGGTGAGCTGGGCTTCTCCAGGTGGCTGTGGAGGGCAACCAAAAGTCCAGCACACTGCAGGCCACCCTGGTCACCAGGGGCCAGCTGACAGCTGCAATCAGCACCAATTTATCCCCAGCCCTGGTGTATTCCCTGCTGAGAAACGGAAGCAGCATCCTGCCCAAAGGATGACACTGGGCTCCCCGTGAAGGCGACTGTGACAGTCAGATGATTGGAAATGTGTTCATGGCCAACCCAGCAAAGATCAGGCCAGAGACAAGCTGCCTGCAGAACGCTAGATCCGAAGAAAGCTCACATTCCACCCACAGCATCACTTAGAGACCACAGATACTGACAGTAAATACTAGGGGGACTCACGTCTCTCAAAGGGGTGGCATCAGAAGGTGCAAGAATCATGAGGTTTACAGACAAGAGAGAACATTCTGGCAGCTGCCAACAGGCGAGGAGGGGAGGAGGTTGGGGAGGGATGTATTGGGGGGTTGGGACTAGCAGATGCAAACTGTTAAATAAACAAGATCCTACTGTGTAGCACAGGGAACTATATTCAATATCCTGTGACAACACAGGACAAATGCGTGGACACTGAGGGGGAACGGGGAGGGGGATGAACTGGGAGACTGGAACTGACATATATACACCACTATGTATAAAATAGATAACCAATGAGGGCTTACCGTATAGCATGTGGGGGAAAAGGAAGGTACAATCTGTAGGACATGTATTAAGTTAACCTTAAAAAGGTGTTACAATACACATTAGGTGCAGACAAATACTGTTTGATTCCACTTATATGAAATACCTAGAAGAGGCAAATTCATGCAGTCAGAAAGTACACTGGTTGATGTCAGGGGCCAGGGGCTAGCGGGTAGGGAGGGGGAATGGGGAGATGGTGTTTAAAGATGACAGAGTTTCAGATTAGGATGGTGAAAAATTTGGGAGATGGCTGATGGTAAGAGTTGTATACCTGTGAACGTAGTTAGTGCCACTGAACCGTACGTTAAATATGATCAAAATAGTATGTTTTATATCTTGTGGCTTTTACCACACACACACACAAAAAACAGTTAAAAAATATCCTGTAATAAACCATAATGAAAAAGAATATATATATATATGTATTACTGAATCACTTTGTTATAAGCAGAAATTAATACATTGTAAGTCAACTATACTTCAATGAAATAAGCTTTTAAAAAAGAATCCAACCTACAGCCTGGACTTGCCTCCCAAATTCCAGACTCTTACTGAACCTCCTTTCAGCAGCTTCAGTTAGGGAACTAAAAAGCATCTTAAACTTGACGCTGAACTTCTGCCCTCCCAAGACCAAATCACAAACTCTTCCCCATCAAAGACAAGGCCATGCCTCCTTCCAGTTACTGAGGTCAAAACCTTGGCCATCCCAAGCACTCCCTCCTCCTTAGTAGGCCAATCTGGGCTGTTCACAGAGCCTGTCATGTCTATCTAGGAAGTGTATTTTTAAAATACCTTCGCTTTATCATGCCTACTATACCCACAGTGGCCCAGGCCATTGTCCCCTGCTGCCTGGTTATTGTCATCACCTCCTAAATGATTTGCTTCCTTCCTCACCCTCAGCCCTCCACTCTGTTCTCTCTACATAGCAGCCGGCATACTCCAGTTAAACCAGAAGTCAGATACATTCACCATCCTATTAAAAATCCTTAAGGAATTCCCATCTCAGTTGCATAAAAGCCCACTTCCTTGCGAGCATCTCTGAAGCTTTACACAAGCCGGCTCCCCAGCCCCAGTGCGCGTTAGCCGCCTGAATATCTCTACCACCACCATCCCTCAGTCACTCTGGCCGAGCCACACTGCTCCCTCACTGTTCCTCCAACTCTAGGCACGCTGCTGCCTCGAGGCCTTCCCTCTGCCTGTCCCTTCTACTGGACCCTCTTCCCTGTGACGTCTGTAGAGCTTACCCCTCACCTTCAGATCTTGCCTCAAAAGCTGCCTTTTAGGAGACCCTGCTGAAAGGCCCATGTCCTACATGGGCCAGCCCTCTCCTCCTCCCGTGCTGTTTCTCACCATCAAACAGAGTCTAATTACATACTTTTGCAGTGGACTGTCTCTGTCTCTTAGATTGTAAACTCAGTGGGTGCAGGGATTTTTCTCCATGTTTCCTGCAATACCTAAGAAAGTACCTGGCCCAGAGGTACTCCATAAATATGTCATGAGTGAATGAATGAACTGTGACCCTCAGAGTCCATGCTTCAACTGCACACTTCTTTGGTTTCCTCAGAATGTCATATCTGGATCTTTGAGAACTTCCCTGGTGGTTCGTGGCTAAGAATCTGCCTTCCAATGCAGACAATGCTGGTCGAGGAACTAAGATTCCATATGCCTTGGGCAACTAAGCCCATGCGCCACAACGAAGAACCAAATAAATAAATATTTTTAAATATCTGGATGCTTGTGTGGGAGGCCCTCCAGTCCGTCCCTGGCAGGGTCCATCCATGTATCACTCATTCTTACTTTCTTCCAATGTACACATTCATCTTGGGCATCTTCATAACAGCATCAAGAAAGACTGGATTTTCTGAGTTTCAGCTTCCCTGACTGGGGCCTTCCATCAGTCTATAAGTCATAAAATAGGAAATTCACACAGCGTTGCTCTCTGTTACCAAGTGTCTGCTTCTTTTGGTCACTCCCTACATTCATCAGGCAGCTAGGTACTTTCTGCAGAGTTTATAGGTGTCAACTGTGAGAGTATTAGTATGATACTAACTCCTCAGCCATGACTGGACATGGAATCACCAGTGTTACTGTTTTTTAATTGTGGCAAGAACATTTAACCTGAATCTACCTTCATCACAAATTTTACCTGTACAACACAGTATTGTTAACTATGGGTGATGCTATATAGCAGAACTCTAGAACTTACTCACCGTGCATCCGATGCGAATGTTTTGAAGGCAGGTACTGTTATAATGGACTTAATAATATGTAAGGATCATAAGGACCACGTTTCCAAGGAGCATCACAAATAATACTGATTACCACTTTCGTCTAAGAAGGTAAAATATCTACCTTCAGTTCTAGCATTCTCAAAGCAAATGGCAGCTCCAAATCACCTGAAATCATTTCAAAATCACAAGAACAAACCAAAAAATTAAAGACAGGGACTTCCCTGGTGATCCAGTGGTTAAGACACTAAACTCCCAAAGCAGGGGGTCTGGGATCAATCTCTGGTCAGGAAACTATATCCCATGTGCCATAACTAAGAGCCTGCATCCCATAACTAAGACCGAAAGCAGCCAAATTAAATTAAAAAAGACAAGCCAGCCAGATAGACAAACAGACACTCTGGGGTGTTCAAAAACAAACCCAAACAGAATCTCTACCCTCATTAACCTTGAAACTGAGTAGAGTTAAGAGAATTCTACAAATAGATTGACATTCTGAATGTCATTTGGGTCAAAAATCAGATTAGAATTCCTGTAACCTTCAATTTACCTGGCAGCTTTTCAATAAATGTCAGCTGGGCAGAAATCCAATGGAAGTGATCTGCAGGCCCCTGTAATTCCCACGGTGTGTAAATCTCCATAAGTGAGGAGTTCTCCTTCAGGAAACAAGAATTCTGTCGTCGATTAATTAAAACCCAATGATCCTATCACATCTCCTACTTGGCCCATTGTATTAATTACAACAGCCTCAAAAATCTTTCTTATGGGCCAATTACTCTATAGTAATTAGCTCTTAAGTCAACCACAATTAGAAAGGATTATGTGCATGTAATTTCTTCCACTTCTCCTTTAATGAATATATGTATTCAAGCACTCCTGAAATTCTTTACATAGAATTGATCCTATCCTGTTGTATTTTAAGAATGACTAATTTGGTCCAGAAGAGCCAGTATGAACCAGAATCCTGCATGAAGTAAAAGAAAAACATGGTTAAAAGTTGAAATCTTTTATTTTTTTGTCTCCCAAGGATGCTTGTATAACCTGTTATGCATGCATGCTCAGTCATGTCAGACTCTTTGTGACCCCATGGACTGCAGCCCTCCAGGCTCCTCTGTCCATGGGATTTTCCAGGCAAGAACACTGGAGTGGGTTGCCATTTCGTCCTCCAGGGGATCTTCCTGACGCAGGGATGGAACCCAAGTCTCTTGTGTCTCCTGCATTGGCAGGCAGATTCTTTACCACTATACCACCTGGGAAGCCTCATAACCCATTACAGGACACAAAAATAAGATGGTCTGGGACAAGGAAAGACCTCCATGTACGGGTTCCAGGGATGAGGACTTTGAGTTCATGTGGATTCACATACCAGCACCTTGATCTTGCCCAGTGCTCACACTACATCAATCTCATATCCCACCTCTGCATGTTCTCAAGGATTGAAAACTATTCCAGATAATGATGAGATCCGATGAGGGCCAGCACAGGTCAGACCCTCAGAGGAAGACAACCACTAATTGGCCTGAGACCATGGGATGAAAGGTGACATCTGTTCCGGTGGCTGAGCCAGGCTGCACTAATGAGCTGCTCTGCGACCGCGCGATGGCCATTCGGCCAGCTGACCTCTGGCATCCTGTGTGTGTCCCTATGAGCCATCCACCGCTGGAGGAGGGCACATCCGTGCTGGGAGGCAGAGCACCACTGGGTGAAAGGGTAGCTTTGGGAATCAGGCCCAACAACAAGCAAAGAGAAACTCTTTTTACTTCGCCTCAGAAGCTTCAAGGTCAGTGTCTGCAAAGTCAGTTTCTTTGAAAACTCCATGCAGTCCTAAAGCCACGGTTTGCTCTCTCTGGTGTACGGTGACTGATTTTACTCTCCTGAGAAATGCTAGGAGTCTGGGGACCATGCTTTCTGAACACAGAATGAGAGCATGTTATTGGAGGTTTGTGAGTCTCTAATGGGAAGCAAACATCTGAAGTTAGGACTGTCCCAGAATGTCAAGATCAACGTGCCCAGGAAGAAATAAAAAGAGGTCTGTCTCAGTTTCTAATTCCACCAGACTTTTGCAAACTTACGCTCTTTGGCTGCGTCTCAACTTCTGGAGTAACTCATTCATTCAAGCATTTGATAAAATGTGTTTGAGCATCTGCTGGGAGCCAAGCTCTATTCCCAGCACTGGGGTCAATGGGAGGAAAACAGTTGAGGCTCCTGCTCTCCTGGAGTTTTTATTCTGGTAGAAGGAACTAATTACAAAGCAAATATGAAATTAAATAACACCAGTATTAAATAGTGAATTTGATAGTCATTAGTGAGCTGCTCTACACACTTTTGGGGTTCCCCATTTTCTGGACACAGGAGAGAGGATTATACGTCTGGCCCACTTGAGGTTGGATGGAGCCTGTGTGTCTCCCTTCTGGGCAAGTATTTAATCAACAGTACAAGCTTCTATTTCAAGATGAGATGCTATATTGGCTGCCTTTGAGATTATGATGGTCAGAGTCCCTAGAGCTCATAGCATGAGTGAGAAATAAATCTTTGCTGGTTGTTACATAGAACTTTATTTTTTAGCCATGCTGTGTGGCATGTGGGATCTTAGTTCCCTGACCAAGGAGGGAACCTGTGCCCCCTAAAATGGAAGTACAGAGTCTTACCCACAGGACCGCCATGGAAGCCCCAAACCTTTATTGTTTTAAACCACTGAGATTTGGGGGTGACTTGTATCACTGCATCATCCAGCCCATCCTGGCCGATGCAGAGATGAAAAGAGCATGCAATCAAGTGAGGAGAGGGATCATTTGGATAGAGTCATGAGATATTTGAGACTTGAGATTTTGGTGATGGAGGACACAGGTCAGTGTTGCAGACAAGGGGGACACAGGGGCAAAGGCTCTGAGTTGTTAATAAGTTTGCCTTGTACAAGCACGCATGTCCTATACACACACAGGCACTCAGGTGCACACACGCNACACAGGTCAGTGTTGCAGACAAGGGGGACACAGGGGCAAAGGCTCTGAGTTGTTAATAAGTTTGCCTTGTACAAGCACGCATGTCCTATACACACACAGGCACTCAGGTGCACACACGCACAAACACCAACACAAACTCACAGAGGGAGTGATGAGCAGGAAGCAGAGGGTAAACAGGCAGGCTTCCCAGTGATAAAGAATCTGCCCGCCAGTGCAGGAGATGCAGTTTCAATCCCTGGGTGGGGAAGATCCTCTGGAGTAGGAAATGGCCACCCACTCCAGCATTCCTGCCTGGAAAACCCCATGGACAGAGGAACTTGACAGGCTACAGTCCATGGGGTCGCAAAGAGTCAGACACAGTTGAGCACGCACACCGCCACTGCCCTGTGGTCCATCTGCAGACACTGTCATGGACCAGCTTCAGCCCTGAGAGCGAGTCAGCAGTGATACAGCCCCTTTTCATAAAACCTCACACATCCCATCAAGGGATGGGTCTTTCCAGAAACCATTTGCAAATGTGGACCCCACCCCTGGCTACAGAGACCTAACCCCATCCAGTTCTCTATCAGCACAAAGTAAAAGAAAAAATTCTGACCACCAAGACAACCAGAGGAGTAAGGGATGCTCCAGTTACACAGCGGAATTAGTTTTCTCTCTGAGGCAAAGTCCTGAGCCTGGGTGCTTCATGGCAGTGTCCTGCCGGGTAGCCAGTACATGCCAGGCACTGTGCCAGGACCTTAATCATGTAAGTCTCACAATATGGACTTCCCTCGTGACTCAGGGGTTCGCCTTCAATTCACCTTCAATGCAGGGGACACGGGTTCAATTCCTTGTCCAAGAAGATCCCACATGCTGCAGGGCAACTAAGCCTGTGCTCCTCAAGTCCTGAGCCTGTGCTCTACAGCCTGAGAGCCACAGCTACTGAGCGCATGTGCCCAAGAGCCTGCGCTCCGCAACAAGAGAAGCTGCCACAATGAGGAGGCCGTGCACCGCAGCCAGAGGGGAGCCNATGCTGCAGGGCAACTAAGCCTGTGCTCCTCAAGTCCTGAGCCTGTGCTCTACAGCCTGAGAGCCACAGCTACTGAGCGCATGTGCCCAAGAGCCTGCGCTCCGCAACAAGAGAAGCTGCCACAATGAGGAGGCCGTGCACCGCAGCCAGAGGGGAGCCCCCACTCTCCGGAACTGGAGAAAGCCTGTGTGCAGCAGTGAAGACCCAGCCCAGCCAAAATTACATGATAAGTAAATAAATAACTTTTAGGAAGTCTCACCCTGGCCCTCTGAGAGAGGCTCTATTGTTGCCAAGTCACAGTCTCAGACAAGTGAGTGACTTTCCCACAGCGTCACAGTTAGGATCCAAACCAATACCTGGCTCCAAGGTCATGACTAGAATATGCTTGTGAGGAAAAGAGCTGAGGCCTGATCCATGATACGGTCCACAACCTAAAGAAAGTCTGCACTCACAAACAGAGGGTGGTCTTTGTAAAGCACAGAAAGAAATGGGGCGGAGGAAATTGGAAACTTGATCTCTGCAGAGAGGAGATTCTGAGCTCCAAGAATTAAGCTCTCAGCCTCTAAAGAGCTCTTGCCTGAGAATGGAGGTAAAAGAGGGTGCAGAAGAGGTGATGGAGGCAGGGAGCAGGGGAGAGAATAACATTTTAGGGGGTCCTAGCCAGTCAGGAGAAGGCAATGGCACCCACTCCAGTACTCTTGCCTGGAGAATCCCATGGACAGAGGAGCCTGGTGGGNTAGGAATATTAAGCAAGGAGATGAAAGACCTATGATCCGAAACTATAAGACATTGACGAAATGGACACAATAAATGGAAACACATAACATGCTCATGGATTGAGAGAATTAATATTGCTAAATTGTCCAAAATAATCAGAGCAATACACAAATTCAATGAAATTCCTATCAAAATACCCATGGCATTTTTTATCTAACTAGAATATGTAATTCTAAAATGTGTATGGAAATACAAAAGACCCTGAATAGACAAACTAGTCTTGAGAAAAAAGAACCAAACTTGAGATAAAACACTCTCTAAATTCAGACTAAAATATGAAGTTGCAGTCATCAAAATAATTTGCCACTGGCATAAAAAAAGACTTACAGATCAATGAAACAGAATACAGAGCCCAGAAATAAACCTATACATATATAGTCAATCTACAACAAAAGGGGCAGGACTATATGATGTGTGTGTGTTTGTGGGTAGATTAAGACAGCTTCTTCAATAAATGATGCTGAGAAAACTGAATAGTTTCCTGCAAAAGAATGAAATTGGACCTCTATCTTACATCATACAAAAAAACCTCAAAATTAAGACTGGAACATAACCATAAAACTCCTAAAGGAAAAGACAGGCAGAACATTCTTTGACATCCATCTTAGCAATATTCTTCTGGATTCATTTCCTCAGGCAAGGGCAATGAAAACAAAATAAGCAAAGGGAACTATATCAAACTAAAAAGCTTTTGCACAGTGAAGGAAACTATTAACAAAACAAAAAGCCACCCTACTGAATGGGAGAAGATATTTGCAAATGATATGGTCAGTAAGGGGTTAATGTCCAAGCTATTTTAAAAATGCCTATAACTCAATATAAAAAAAATCTGATTAAAATGCAGCAGAGGACTTGAATAAACATTTTTCAAAAAAAGACATATAGATGGCCAACAGGTACAGGAAAAAGAGCTCAGCATCACTGATCATCAGGAGAAATGCAAATCAAAACCACAATGAGATATCACCTCATCCCTGTTAGAATGGCTAAGACAAAAAATAACAAATGTTGGCAAGCATTTGGAGACTAAGAAACTCATTGCAGCACTGTTTATAATAGCCAGGAAACGGAAACAACCTAGATGTCCATCAGCAGATGAATGGATAAGAAAGCTGTGGCACATATACACAATGGAGTATTACTCAGCCATTAAAGAGAATACACTTGAATCAGTTCTAATGAGATGGATGAAACTGGAGCCTATTATACAGAGTGAAGTAAGCCAGAAAGAAAAACACCAATACAGTATACTGACACATATATATGGAATTTAGAAAGATAGTAATGATGACCCTGTATGTGAGACAACAAAAGNGAATACATTTGAATCAGTTCTAATGAGATGGATGAAACTGGAGCCGATTATACAGAGTGAAGTAAGCCAGAAAGAAAAACACCAATACAGTATACTGACACATATATATGGAATTTAGAAAGATAGTAATGATGACCCTGTATGTGAGACAACAAAAGAGACAGATATATAGAATGGACTTTTGGCCTCTGAGGGAGAGGGAAGGGGTGTGATGATTTGGGAGAATGGCATTGAAACATGTATACTATAAGGTAAGAAACGAGACGCCAGTCTATGTTCGATGCAGGATGCAGGATGCTTGGGGCTGGTGCAAGGGGATGATCCAGAGAGACGTTGTGGGGTGGGAGGTGGGAGGGGGATTCAGAATTGGGAGCTCGTGTACACCTGTGGTGGATTCATGTCGATGTATGGCAAAACCAATACAGTATTGTAAAGTAAAATAAAGTAAAACTAAAAAGAAACTCTCATATACTGTGGGTAGGAATTTAAATTACTGCAACCACTATGGAAAACAGTGTGGACGTTCCTTAAAAATTGAAAATACAACTGTCATACGATCCTGCAATTGTGGGTATTTATCTGAAGAAAACAAAAATACTAACTCAAAAATATATCTGTAAACCCATATTCATTATTGCAGCATTATTCAAAATAGCTAAAGCATGGAAACAACCTAAGTGTCCACTGATGAATAAATAAATAAAGAACATGTGATATACAATGGAATATTATTCTGGCTTATAAAGAATGAAATTGTCATTTATGACCACATGGACAGACATAGGGTATATTATGCTAAGTGAAACAAGTTGTACAAAGAAAGACAAATATTATATAATTTCACTTACACATGGAATCTAAAAACAGAAGCCACCAACCCAGGTGTGGAGAAGAAACTAGTGACTGCCAGAGAGAGGAGGAGTATGAGAAGGTGGGAAAAATTAGGGAAGGGGGTTAAGTAAAAACTTTCACTTATGAATGTCACAGAGATGTAATGTATGGCATAGGGAATATAATCAATAATATTGTATTGACTTTATATCATCACAGATGGTAACTAGAAATATCGTGGTGAACATTTTGTAATGTATGACAATATTGAATTACTATGTGATATACCTGAAACTAATGTAATATAATGTAAGTCAATTATACTTTAATTTAAATATATATATATATAGTATATTAAAAAACAAGTCTATTCCTGCCTCCATTTTTTTATGGAAATGTAACAAATCCAAATAAAGGTTTACATGGGCTCGGGATGGGGGGCAGTTTTCTTTTTTATGAATTTGCCAATTGCTAAGAATTTCTTTGGAGAGGAAAAAACTTATTTCAAGTCATCTTAGGAAAAAAGTAGGCAATGAAACCAGAGAGTGATTCCAGACTTCATAAGCAGCTCTTGAAGACGTGTGCTGTCTGAAGAACAAGATGGTCTGTTTTTCCAGTGAGGCAAATTCTTTACCTTGATCTGTTAGTGAAGAATTTCAAAGCCAGTCTGCACAGATGAGAAATAGAATACCCTGGGAATAAACAAATAAACTAGCATTTGAAAGGAAATGGAAGGGGTTAAAGAAAAGGGAAAGAAAACAAACCACCAAATACATAGTATATAAATCTTATGCCAAAAATAAAAAGTAAACGAGGGGCTTCTTTGGTGGCTCCATGGTAAAGAATTTACCTGCCAATGTAGGAGACACATGTTAGAACCCTAATCTGGAAAGATCCCACAAGCTGCGAGCAACTAAGCCTGCGCATGGGACACAGCTAGTGAACCTGTGTTCTGGAGCTCAGGATCCATGCTGCTGAAGCCTGCCTTCACTACAGCCTGTGTTCCATGGCAGGAGAAGCCCGCACGTTGTAAATGGAGAGCAGCCCCTACGTGCCACAGCTAGCGTAAAGTCTGTGTAGCAACGAAGATCCAGCACCACCAAAATTAATAAATAAACAAAGATTTTTTTTTTTTAAAGCATCAGTTCAGTTCAATTCATTCACTCAGTTGTGTCTGACTCTGTGACCCCACGGACTGCTGCATACCAGGCCTCTCTGGCCATCAGCAACTCCTGGAGTTTACTCAAACTCATGTCCACCGAGACAGTGATGCCATCCAACCATCTCATCCTCTGTCATTCCCTTCTCCTCCTGCCTTCAATCTTTCCCAGCACCAGGGTCTTTTCCAATGAGTCAGTTCTTTGCATCAGGTGGCCAAAGTATTGGAGCTTCAGCTTCCACACGAGTTCTTCCAATGAACACCCAGGACTGATTTCATTTAGGATGGACTGGTTGGATCTCCTTGCAGTCCAAGGGACTCTCAAGAGCATTCTCCAACACCACAGTTCAAAGTTCAGTTCAGTCGCTCAGTTGTCTCCGAATCTTTGCGACCCCATGAATCGCAGCACGCCAGGCCTCCCTGTTTATTATCATCTCTCAGAGTTCACTCAGACTCACGTCCATCAAGTCNGCATTCTCCAACACCACAGTTCAAAGTTCAGTTCAGTCGCTCAGTTGTCTCCGAATCTTTGCGACCCCATGAATCGCAGCACGCCAGGCCTCCCTGTTTATTATCATCTCTCAGAGTTCACTCAGACTCACGTCCATCAAGTCCGTGATGCCATCCAGCCATCTCATCCTAGTCGTCCCCTTCTCCTCCTTCCCTCAATCCCTCCCAGCATCAGAGTCTTTCCCAATGAGTCAACACTTCGCATGAGGTGGACAAAATGCTGGAGTTTCAGCTTTAGCATCATTCCTTCCAAAGAAATCCCAGGGTTGATCTCCTTCAGAATGGACTGA
>SJYV01026809.1:1050840-1061966 GCA_006410875.1 Neotragus pygmaeus | reverse complement strand
TGAGTTAGACAAGGCTGTGGTCCTAGTCTGATTAGACTGACTAGTTTTCTGTGAGTATGTTTTCAGTGTGTCTGCCCTCTGATGCCCTCTTGCAACACCTACCATCTTACCTGGGTTTCTCTTACCTTGGGCGTGGGGTTTCTCTTCACGGCTGTTCCAGCAAAGCACAGCCGCTGCTCCTTACCTTGGACGAGGGGTATCTCCTTACCGACACCATTCCTGACCTTCAATGTGGGATAGCTCCTCTAGGCCCTCCTGTGCCTGCCCAGCCACCACTCCTCTGGTTGCTCCTCCCTGCTGCCGGCCATGGCCTCAGGCTCAGGCTGGGGGTGACTCCTCAGGGTCACCGTCCCTGGCCTCGAGTGCGAGGTGGCTTCTTCCGGCCACCCCTGACCTCAGATGCAGGGTGTCTTCCCGTGTCTGCCACTGACCTCGGCCGCGGGGTGTCTCCTCCCAGCCACCCCTGGCCTCGGACACGGGGTAGCTCCTCCCGGCTGCCACTGACCATGGACACAGGGCAGCTCCTCTTGGTCGTCGCGACGACCTCAGACACAGGGTAGCTCCTCTTAGCTGTTCCTGCACCGTGGCAGCCTGGCACGCTAGGCTGCTGCCCTCGGCTGCACCGCCGCCCGGCTCTTGCAGCCGCCCGCGCATAGTGCGCCGGCAGGCTATCGCAGCTGCCTATAGTTCAAAAGCAGGTGCTTAACATTGAGAAGGGGCAGAAATAAAATCTAGACTTAATGACAGTGATTATCTATTAACAACTGACATCTTTAACCCTTCTTTAATATGGGCTTAGAACTCTTCCGATAAATATGCTGTTACAAATTCATTTTCTCCTCATCACCAACCCCCCATCAGATAGTCATTGCAATTGAATCTATTTTACAAATAAGAAAGCTGAGATACAGAAAAGTCAAATAAGTTGCACACGTACATTCAGTCAATAGCTTGTGAATAGTTATCCCAAGCAGTACTATACTGTTAACCACTAGACTAGAGCACATCTCAAATAAAGGAGTTAATTTTTGTGTGCCAGGTACTGATCTAAACAAGTATACCTCTCCACCTTGTAACAGCCCTGTGAACGAGGCATTTATCTCTATATTACCAATGAGAAACTTAGAAAAGAAAGGCTTAGAATAGAAAGCCCCAAATTCTGGTGGTTTAACACAGTTTCAGTGGCTTATTCTGTTCATACTGCATTCTTAAAGAAAAAGAATGCCGTTTCATGATTCTTTGTTTCTGATAACTGATTAACTATTATTAAATAATTGATTGCCCTCTATGTGTTTCCTCCTGCCACCAAGTAGCAATTTATCATTAAAAAGAGATCCTGTGACTAATGGAAAGGCTGCAGATTTTAGAGTCTCAGCTTGCTCATGCCCTGACTGTGTACTCCTGGATGCGTTTGCTAACCTTA
Source organism: Neotragus pygmaeus (assembly GCA_006410875.1). Lineage (NCBI taxonomy): Eukaryota > Metazoa > Chordata > Mammalia > Artiodactyla > Bovidae > Neotragus > Neotragus pygmaeus. The sequence goes on along the minus strand of SJYV01026809.1, from coordinate 1,060,543 downwards.
TCAAAAATTGTTTCCTTAAGAAAATTGAAAGGACTGGTATCTTTCTCCTATTACTGCAGTAAACATTCAAGGTCAATTATAAAATATGCTTATCCTATAGAAAGTGCTTGGCCAATGGAAGCTATTTTGAATTTTTAATCATTTTATTTATCTGTACTTTTGTTCTAAGGTTGGCCATAATTTATGGGAGAGCCTCAAAGAAATTATAAAAGCTTCCAGGAAGAGTGCGAAAACCCAAGACAGACTGGCTGGCTTGTTTCATAAACAGATGTTCAACCAGTAGAAATGTTCCCCATTAATAGCTATTTTAAAAGGCGAAGACTACACATAGATGTAAATATAGAGAATGGCAGTAAGCAGCATTACATAAATAGCAATAGCAATGGAACTACTGTCACAGCAGAAGAAAAGGTTTTAAGTATTTCCATGGTTTCAAATTTACATTAGAACCCCTCCTTAAGAGTTTGATTCCATATTTTCAGAAATGTGCCAAAAGCAAAACCAGGATGTGTGGTTATTTTACCAAGAGTAATATTAAGACAGTGTTAACAACACATGGCTTTCTAATATCCCTGTCTGCATGTAATGCAAAATGTTTTGTTGTTATAACAAGATTTAAACATACTGCAGGGCAAATCATACTTTCTAAAACACAGGAACTACTTTTAGTAAAGAAGCCTGACTGGATACATCTTATTTCAAGAGGTTCTGTTCCTCCTCCACTCACCTCAGCTTTATTTAGAATTTCTGTTAGGTTTAGTCTCTGTAGGGCTTCCCTTGTGGCTCAGTCGGTAAAGCGTCTGCCTCCAATGCGGGAGACGCGAGTTCAATCTNGGATACATCTTATTTCAAGAGGTTCTGTTCCTCCTCCACTCACCTCAGCTTTATTTAGAATTTCTGTTAGGTTTAGTCTCTGTAGGGCTTCCCTTGTGGCTCAGTCGGTAAAGCGTCTGCCTCCAATGCGGGAGACGCGAGTTCAATCTCTGGGTCGGGAAGATCCTCTGGCGAAGGAAATGGCAACCCACTCCAGTATTCTTGCCTGGAAAATCCCACGGACGGAGGAGCCTGATAGGCTACAGTCCAAGGGGTCACAAAGAGTCGGACATAACTGAGAACTTCACTCACTCACTCATGGTTTCAAAACACCACTCAGGGTATCAGGGTCTCACTGCTGTTGAAGTGTCCGGTGACTGGAATTGCCTCCTCTAAAAATTTCATGAGAACTGCTGTTGAATGTGCTCTTTAGCAATTTTTCTTTTTCCCTCTAACCCTACCTAAATCATCTCTTCTAAAAAATCACATCTCTCACTATTAGGTATCAGTGACTAAGACGGGATTAGAATACAGTGGGAGTCCACTTGATAGGAGGAATTACATTACAGAAAACCTTCTAATGGTAAGAGTCTATTTAAGCTGTGTCTCCCAAGGGAAGGGATGCAAGGCCCATTGCCTAACAAAATTAAACTGAAATTGAGCAAAGGGCTGTAAGTTATTCTTCAGGAGATCATTTAATAAAAGCAGTGGTAACCATAAGTATTGGTTTCTACAGGACAGTCTTACTCCCCTGCCATTTTATTATTTTCAGTTAAACCATTCTCTTAAAGCATGGAGAAGACAATGGGACCCCACTCCAGTACTCTTGCCTGGAGAATCCCAGGGATGGGGGAGCCTGGTGGGCTGCCATCTATGGGGTCGCACAGAGTCGGACACAACTGAAGCAACTTAGCAGCAGCAGCAGCAAAGCATAACTAAAGTGAATCCATTTTTACAAATTTTAAGACTTTTAAAAAACAAATTAGTTTATAATTTTAATTATCTGATCATATACTCTGATTTTAGAATTATAATATTGTCAATACATATGGAAAACTAGCACCATGATAGTGTAATGAGGAAGTACAAATCTGACTCTAATATTGGGTCTGTTTCTTTTGCTGTAGCCTTTGCAGTCTATTGGTTTTGCTGTAAGTTAATCACTAAAAGAATGTTGCCAATAGTTTGAAATACACAGGATAGCCCATTCCCAAGGATCTGATGATCAAAGACATAAAACTTATCCATGACAATAGAAATAGAAAGTTGCAGAACAGAGGAAAACATTTGTCTTGTTGGAAGTTTATAGAAACACTATGACCAGACCTATGTAGATAGTTTTAAGAATAAAGGATTCTGGTACCAAGACGTTTGCAACAAACAACTGCACCCTTATCCCTTTGGGCATAAAAGGAGTTTGCATTATAACTTTGGTACCAACTTCTCAGTCTGCTGGCTTTCTGAATAAATATCTATTCCTCCAACAACTTGTCTCAAGAATTACTGGCCTGTCATGCAGCCAGCAGTATAAGTTTGGATTTAGTAACAATCAGGCATTTTCATATACAGTTATTTGATTCTCTCCTGATCAGAAAACAAAAATAAAATTATGTTTATAATCTGTCCCTTCAGAGGAGTCCAGTGAGAAAGAGTTTAAAATATTTTTTGTTTCTGCTACTTGGAAACTGACATTCTCTTGTTTTTTTTTTTGAATTCTATGTTTTTGAGAAAGCTACTTATAATTACTAGCAAACTGATTCAGAGAATGAACTTAGTGTCTTAAATGTACGAACTTAAATTAAGCTATTATACGGAGAAGTTTTTCTATTTCTATTCATATAGAAATTTTATTCAAAGTAATTAATTTAAAAATAAATAAATAAAAGCCTTGAATGCTATGTAATGTCAGAACCAGCCTGAACCCAGAACTTTTTTTACATGTACAGGTTGAGGAAACTTTTTTTTAATTAATTAATTGGAGGCTGATTACTTTACGACACTGTAGTGGTTTTTGCCATACACTGATGTGAATCAGCCATGGGTGCACATGTGTCCCCATCTTGAACCCCCTGCCACCTCCCTCCCCATCCCTCAGGGCCATCCCAGTGTACCAGCACTGAGCACCCTGTCCAGGTTGAGGAAACTTTTAACAAGAGCTCATCTCCATTCTTTCTCTTTAATTTCCAAGCCCAACATAATTAGACTTTTTTGCATTCTTGATTAAAGAAAATTAAGTAACAGATTGAATATATAAGATATTTTATTGCAATAATCATGCTCAACATGAGATCTACATTTATAACAAAAATTTAGCTGTATAATATAATACTGCTAACTGTAGGAATTCTGTTTTAGAAATTATTCATCTTACATTACTGAAACATTATACTCACAGAACAACTTCCCATTTCTCCTTTCTCCAGCCCTTGGCAAGCACCCTTCTACATTATGACTTTGACTACTTCAGATATCTCGTGTAAATGGAATCATGCAGTATTTGTTCTTCTGTGACCTGCCTATTTTACTTAGTAAAATATTCTTAATGTCCATTCATGTTGTTGCAGATGGTAGAACTTGCTTATTTTTGAAAGCTAATGTAAAATATTAAAAAATATCCCTATATTTCACAAACAATGGGTAACCTCAAGCAGAATAAAAATAAATGCTCTAAGTATTAATAATTAGGATTCTTAATGATGTGCTGGTCATTTTGAAGACATGCCCCAAAACAGAGAGACAATGATGACATGGGACCCACATCCTGCCCAATGAGCTCAGTATGTTAATGACCCCGAGTATATGTTCTCTTCATACATAAAACAGCAATAACTTACAGAAAGGTAACATTTNGGCTTGTGAACCACATAAGGTACATCCAGAGCAGCAGCTGGATGTTGGGGAAAACCCGAGGGGCTGAGCGAGGTCTGAGACTGCAGCGTACAGACCTCCTTTCTCACACCTAGATACTTACCTTGAAGGAGCAGCCAACACCTGCAAAGGGGCAGCCGACTCCAGCCTCAGCCACCTCGGGGTGATCCTGGAAACAAGAGCCACGTCACTGGGTGTCGCGGGGGTCCCGGTGGCACGGGGGCTGTCTCTGTGGCACCAACATCCGCCAGGCAGGGGCTGGGCTGGGCCACGAAACTGCACACTCTGTTCGTTCTGCCTGGCTGAGTTCTTTCCACCCTTGAAGCTTCAGCCCTTCTGTGACCTTCCTTCAAAATGAGATCAGAGCTCCTGCTGGGATCCTGGGAAGCGCTGCCACCTCTCCTGCTGGGACAGGTTCCAGCCAACTCACTCTTTGGTTGCCTGCACTTGTCTGGGAGCTCCCCGAGGGTCCCAAGCAAGCAATGCTGTTAACCTATGCACAGGTCTGAGGAGCTTGGAAAATGGGCTTCATGGCCATAGTTCTTCCGAGGGCCCCAAACAACACNCCAGTGTTCTTGCCTGGAGAATCCCAGGGACAGAGGAGCCTAGTGGGCTGCCGTCTATGGGGTCACACAGTTGGACATGACTGAAGTGACTTAGCAGCAGCAGCAGCATCAAATGCTTTACTTAAAATGGACGTATTTTGTCTGTAAATTACATCTAAATAAAGTTTTAACAAAACATTTAAATCCATGCCATCGCAAAATTATGCAAGTTCACATTAAAAAAAAATAAAGATTATCTTCAACTTTTAAAAAATCAGAGAGTTGATAATTGTCCCCACATGGCAGTTTCTTCTAGAAAAGCCCTCCTTAGCCTGTGCTCCCCAGTTCACCCCACTTCTCCCCATTTTTCTATTTTCTTATACTCAGCTCAGCTCACTTCACTCTTTTTTTAATTCCCTGCCTTGGCTTATGTGGACATCTAACTCTGTGACCCCTATAAATTGTAGGTCACATGCTATCATTAAAATCCCCTGTACTTAATTTTGCAGCAAAACCTCAATTATCCAAGATTATCAGGGAATAAGAGCTCTGGGTAGCTGGATTTTTATAGTTAATTGAAGGTTAAACTGAAAATGGATTGGACTCTGGATATTGAAAAAATCTTTCATGTTTCTGCCTCTTTAGCCCCAGGGCATGACTGACTCTTTGTTCTTGAGAACTTAGCCAGGTCAGAGCGATTGATGGGGCTCACTGTACCAGGCTGGAGAGGGTGAAGGAGAGCTTTAGAAGGGCAGCTGGAATTGCTCCAAGGACCAGGACATTCCCTGGATGTCATTTTTGTTCATAAATGCAAATATGCCCATTCCAGACACCTAGATTTTGGCCTCTAAATACCATTCTCGACTAAAATGAACCAGAGCTTCTTAGAAAAACTGCTGATTCGAGTTATGGTGCAGGAAATGTACAAGATGAGCCTGAGATCTCTTACCATACCAGAAAACAAAGCTATCAAAGACTACCTGTTGCTGTTGTTTAGTCGCTAAGTTGTGTCCATTCTTTTGTGACCCTGTGGACTGTAGCCCAGCAGGCTCCTCTGTCTATGGGATTCTCCAGGCAAGAATACTGGTGTGGGTTCCCATTTCCTTCTCCAGGGGATCTTCCCGACTCAGGGATCAAACCCATGTCTCCTGAATTGGCAGGTGAACTTTCTACTATTGAGCCATCAGGGAAACCCCACCAAAGACTACTCGGGTGGGTCAAGGGACTTCTTGAAGGGATTTTTACTGGCAAAGATGGGAACAATTTGAACATCTTTAAAAAGAAAGTATGGGATTAATTGAAGTATATTAAATGCATAAAAACTCATGAGTTCATAATAATACTGAAAAAAAGAGGGAGTAAGTAGAACATTAATGTTATTTATAAATGTCATTAATAAATAGGTCCCCTACAGGTTGTTGCACCTACATTAGGGGCATTAGCAGATATTATATGTTCAATAAATTCCTTAATTTTCTGCAAGGATCTGTCAAGTTGAAAACCCAGCCTGTTTCTGTATGGTCCTCAGTCTCAGAATACTATTTATGTTTTCAATGCACGTACGCATGCTAAGTTGCTTCAGTCGTGTCCAACTCTGTGTGACCCCATAGACAGCAACCCACCAGGCTCCTCTGTCCACAGGATTCTCTAGGCAAGAATACTGGAGTGGGTTGCCATTTCCTTCTCCGATNTAAGTTGCTTCAGTCGTGTCCAACTCTGTGTGACCCCATAGACAGCAACCCACCAGGCTCCTCTGTCCACAGGATTCTCTAGGCAAGAATACTGGAGTGGGTTGCCATTTCCTTCTCCGATGTTTTCAAAGAGTTAAAAAAAACAACAACACACAGTGTCTGTGGCCCACAAAGCCTTAACTATTAACTATATCTGGCCCTTTACAGAAAAAAATTTGTCAAAATCTGATTTACTGTGTCCTATATGTTTGCATTAAATAGGAGGAAATCCTTAAACTGGGTTTTCATATAAGTATTTGTAAGTTTGATTTCATTATTTGCCCCCCAAATACCTGCTAATTCAATGTTTCCCAAATGTCAATCATTTGCATATCATCCGAACGGTTTTCACTAAATCCCTATAGCACTTGTATCATTAGTCACTTAATATATAACATCATCTGAATTCACCTGTTTTCCTTGAAAAAATTCACCCTCATCCTAAGCAACACTATGCCTGTAGATGTTTGACGTGCTAAGCCATTTTTTTCTTAATACATGTTAGAATAGTTCTATGATTTTAAAAAGGGTTCCTATCAAAAGACTGGCTTCCCTGGTGGCTCAGATGGTAAAGCGTCTGCCTGCAATGCGGGAGACCCAGGTTCGATCCCTGGGNCCTGGTGGGCCGCCGTCTATGGGGTCGCACAGAGTCGGACACGACTGAAGCGACTTAGCAGCAGCAGCAGAGCCAGTCAAGGAGCCAGACTCATGCCCTGGACCACCCAAGGACTAGAACCAAAGCATCTGGCTCTTTGACTTTGATATTTGATTAGGCTAATTTAAGCCCCTTCTGTTTGCAACTAAAAAAGTTGATATACGTCTGACAGCATTCAAGTCTATCATGAGAAGGAGATGCAGTATTTCATGATACACAAGTGGCATTATTCTACTTGCCTCATAATTTCAACTGTGGTGACTTTCCACTGGCATTCAGCCATGTTTCACCTGATATGTGGGGAGAGCCAAAGACAGCAATAAATCAGTATCAAGTGTAGCAAACCTCCTTTCTTAAAATCTAACACTGCCTTCCATGGGCAGCCTCACATTTTCAGAAAAGGGACATGAATGCGGGTAGAAAAACCTCCTTGCATGTGTGCATGCTAAGTTGCTTCAGACTGTAGGCTGCCAGGTTCCTCTGTCCAAGTGGTTCTCCAGGCAAGAATACTGGAGTGGGTGGCCATGCCCTCCTCATGAAACCTCCTTAAAATGCCTAAATTAACACAAAGACGCATTTCCCNCATGTGTGCATGCTAAGTTGCTTCAGACTGTAGGCTGCCAGGTTCCTCTGTCCAAGTGGTTCTCCAGGCAAGAATACTGGAGTGGGTGGCCATGCCCTCCTCATGAAACCTCCTTAAAATGCCTAAATTAACACAAAGACGCATTTCCCAGCCCCGTTGTACAATCTCGTCTTAAAATCCAGGGAGACCATTTTCCAGTTCTTTTTCTCTGTTTCAAAATCTAGAGCAAGTGGCTAGCATCTCATCACAGTTCAACAAGTGAAGAACCCATAGAGCTGAAGGCAAGGCAATTTCAGGAGGCCAGGGACTGTGCTGTTTCAACTCAAATGGCTCAAAATACATTCAACATTTCTCACAGCCTCTCAACGCAGGCACGTCTCTCAAGCAACCACAGCCAAGTATTACGTTTTTGTTTTTTTTAAAGGATTTCGTATTAAAAGTGAAGACATATTCAAGAACCCAACATGAAAGGAAAGTCCGACAACCTTCCAGCCCCGATATTATTCAAAACCCAGGAACCTCATTGCACGTCCAATCCACCCAGTATCCTCGGCAAGACGTCAGAAAGCCCAGGCACTCTGCCCATACAATGATGTCTCAGGGCTGTAGCCTGGTGCACCTGGAGTGGTCCCAGCAGGAAGCAGGGTTCCACTCATCCTGGTTTAATGGAATAGTATAGGATGAAGGGATTATTTGCAGAGGAACAAGCAAGGACATGAGCAATAACAAGGGATGCTGAAAAAGACAGAGGTGAGCGAGAGCAAAAAGTTGCCACCTCCCAAGTTTGAAGGGATATGGGGGAGGGAAGAGAAAGGTGTTACTGGAGCCCCATGAGAGCTGGAGTTATGGATGGAGGGCCACCTAGCAGGAGCTGTAGCCTTGGGAGTAGAAGGTTCCATGCAAGAAGGACTTTTTCTTCCTGCCCTCTGGTCTCCCACTAATGCCTCCCACTGGCTGAGCCTGGCCAGGAGCCAGCAGCAAGGGAGCCCGGTGACACAATCTGTTGGCATGAACTCCCAAATCACACAGCAGAGAGAGTGCAAGATGGACTGCTCGAGGGCCAAGAGACAATAAGTGGAGAGCTTGTCATTCGAGGTTCTGTCTGGTAGTACCCCATGAATCTCCAGATGTGTCCCCCTCCAGATGCCTATTATGGTGCCAGCTCTGCAGAGGCTGAATTCATCTCCAGCACTCCCATTTCTGTTTCGAATTATGCTGGAACACGAGAGAGATTCCAGGGGATGCTGGAGGGAAGTAAGGAGGCATATAGAAATATTGATCCACTGCAAGTTTTACACATTCCAAACGTCTTCCCAGATGTCTTTCATAACTTAGTTTGAGCCAACGGACCTAGACAAAATGCCTCATTCTAGAATGCTACAAGCAGTCTGGTCAAGGTCCTCACAAAGGAGTAAACTGCTCTACACATAATTATTGTCATGATCGCAGATTTCCATCTGCAGAGATAGGACTTCTCTGTCCCTGATACAGGTCTCCTCCCTTTTACTGTCTCTCAGAGCTCACTGTACTCTCATTCACAGAGCCTCCTGCCATCTGAAATCAGGTTTTTATGTAACTTTACAGGTTTATGCTTGTCTCCCTCACTTGAACGTAAGCTTCAGAAGGGGGAAACTCTGTTCTTTTTATTCACATCATGTCTCCGGGGCACACGGTGTCAGCACCTCTCAGGAGCTAAGTGAAATCTTTGCACGACTGAGTGAAGGAAAAATAGGGACCAGAGAAACCTGTGCCCCCTAATTTTCTCCAACTGCTGCCCCATCCATCAAGGCCGACTGAGCAAGGGAAGCAGGGATGCTGACAGCAGGATCATGTGAGCCCTTCTGTTCCTCTAGGAGAGTTCCCACTGCCTCCAGGATCCCGAGGACCCCAACACCTCCCGAGAGCATCACTTGCAAGCCTGATCTGCATCCATAAAGTTCTGGCTGCAAGTCCTCTCAAGGTCAAGAAACTGCAAAGGATGATGGGAGATGGATTTGGAAAGGCCATGAAGGATGTGAGGGCACATGATACCCATTAATAGTTCACTTCAGTTCAGTTCAGTCGCTCAGTCGTGTCCGATTCATTGTGACCCCATGAATCACAGCACGCCAGGTCTCCCTGTCCATCACCATCTCCCGGAGTTCACTCAGACTCACATCCATCGAGTCCATGATGCCATCCAGCCATCTCATCCTTGGCCGTCCCCTTCTCCTCCTGCCCCCAATCCCTCCCAGCATCAGAGTCTTTTCCAATGAGTCAACTCTTCACATGAGGTGGCCAAAGTACTGGAGTTTCAGCTTTAGCATCATTCCTTCCAAAGAAATCCCAGGGTTGATCTCCTTCAGAATGGACTGGTTGGATCTCTCTGCAGTCCAAGGGACTCGCGAGAGTCTTCTCCAACACCACAGTTCAAAACCATCAATTCTCTGGCGCTCAGCCTTCTTCACAGTCCAAGTCTCACATCCATACATGACCACTGGAAAAACCATAGCCTTGACTAGATGGACCT
>SJYV01026809.1:885065-1043804 GCA_006410875.1 Neotragus pygmaeus | reverse complement strand
TCTAGTCAAGGCTATGGTTTTTCCAGTGGTCATGTATGGATGTGAGACTTGGACTGTGAAGAAGGCTGAGCACCAAAGAATTGATGGTTTTGAACTGTGGTGTTGGAGAAGACTCTCGCGAGTCCCTTGGACTGCAGAGAGATCCAACCAGTCCATTCTGAAGGAGATCAACCCTGGGATTTCTTTGGAAGGAATGATGCTAAAGCTGAAACTCCAGTACTTTGGCCACCTCATGTGAAGAGTTGACTCATTGGAAAAGACTCTGATGCTGGGAGGGATTGGGGGCAGGAGGAGAAGGGGACGGCCAAGGATGAGATGGCTGGATGGCATCATGGACTCGATGGACGTGAGTCTGAGTGAACTCCGGGAGATGGTGATGGACGGGGAGGCCTGGCATGCTGCGATTGATGGGGTCACAAAGAGTCAGACACGACTGAGCGACTGAAGTGAACTGAACTGTTTTCCAGAGAAAGAGACTGACTTTTCCATTCCTGCTTATTAAAAGCAATCTGTTTTAGACTCACAGACCTAGAGAATGAACTTATGGTTACCAACGGGGAAGAGCAGGGGGTCGGGATAGTTAGGGAGTTTGGGATCGACATGTGCATACTGCTATATTTAAAATAGATAACCAATAAGGACCTACTTTAGAGCACAGGGATCTCTGCTTGATGTTCTGTAACAATCTAAATGAGAAAAGAATTTGAAAAAGATACATGTGTATTAAAAAAAAAAGTGATCTGTTTTAAATATTGTGCTATGTCTTCCAAGGGGGCCTCAGATAGAAACAGAAAAGAAATTTCTCAGTCTTTGAGGCACTGAGAAAACAGGTTTCATTTTCTGCCCATATCAGGCCCTGCAGTTGGCAAAGGTCTATTGATCCACTGAGTCAGTTGGTCACATGGCACTTGGACAGTGGGTAAGTTCAGTGGGGTCCACATGGGTTGTGGCCACTCACAACAGAATACCCTGTGCTCCTGCGGGTTCACGGGTGTACAGGCAGCCACGATGCAGAAGGTAAAAGGTTAGGTACATAGCTCACAGCTCTTGAAGAGGTACCATCTGAGACCTGTGTATGAACAGCTCACAGCGAGCATTGCCTAAATGTGCAGAGAATATGATGACAAAGAGGGAAAACCAAAGTACCCTCAGTAAGTCAAGGACTTGAGGGGAACTTGACCAATGCAATCCTTACAAGCTCAGGAACTGTGTTCACTCAGACAAGCCTACCTAGGTCCATGTTTACCTTGGAAGGCCTTGTATTTAGTTATTTATTGCCACATACCAAATTAACCCCAATTTTAGCAGATAAAAATAATAAACACTTACTATTTCACAGTTCCTGTGGGTCAGATATTAGGGAGCAGTTGAGCTGAGTGATTCTTTTTTAAAAAGATTTTAAATTTTATACTGGAGTATAGCTGATCACCAGTGTCATATTAGTCTCAGATGTATAGCAAAGTGCTTCAATTATACACATACATATATCTGCTGCTGCTGCTAAGTTGCTTCAGTCGTGTCTGACTCTGTGCGACCCCAGAGACGTCAGCCTACCAGGCTCCCCTGTCCCTGAGATTCTCCAGGCAAGAATCCTGGAGTGGGTTGCCATTTCCTTCTCTAATGCATGAAAGTGAAAAGTGACAGTGAAGTCGCTCAGTCATATCTGACTCTTTGCGACCCCCTGGACTGCAGCACATCAGGCTTATCTGTCCATCACGATCTCCCTGAGTTTGCTCAAACTCATGTCTATCGAGTCAGTGATGCCATCCGACCATCTCACCCTCTGTTGCCCCCTTCTCCTCTTGACCTCAATCTTTCCCAGCGAGTTGGCTCTTTGTATCAGGTAGCCAAAGTACTGGAGCTTCAGCTTCAGCATCAAACCTTCCAATGCATGTTCAGGGTTAATTTCCTTTAGGACTGACTGGTTTGATCTCCTGGCAGTCCAAGGGACTCTCAAGTCTTCTCCAACACCACAGTTCAAAAGCATCAATTCTTTGGCACTCAGCTTTCTTTATGGTCCAGCTCTCACATCCATACATGACTCCTGGAAAAACCATAGCTTTGACTATATGGACCTTTGTCGGCAAAGTGATGACTCTGCTTTTTAATACACTAAGTTTGCCATAGTTACTCTTCCAAGGAGCAAGTGTCTTTTAATTTATGGTGTGCATTGATTTCATCATAGATGGGTTTATATAGTTAAATAATAGATAATAATTTGTTTAAATGTATAACAACTAAGTTTTCAGCATCCTACAAATAACAACATGATATAAGGTTGCTGATGTCTCCAAGATATTCTTCTGAGTTGTATTGTACTAGGACAAAACCAATGTCCAGATTTCATGCAGGTTTATAGGTAGATTCTGCCTTCAAAAGATGCCAGAATCAATTAAAGTTTATACTTTTGTCCTCTTCCATCTAGGACAATTCCTATTGGCTGCTTCTTTTCTTTAAGTGGAAATAAATCAGAAAATCATGACTGTGATACAGGAGCATGGGCTGACCCAGCCACCAAGAAGCCAAGCTTCTAATGTGACACTAGTGTTTCTACTGGTAGCTCCATGACAGCTGTGTGACCCCAGGCAAGTGTCTTAACCTCTCTTAGCCTCAGTTTGCTAAGCCACAAATGAAGGTACTGAATACCTGATTTCTAATGTTCTGTCAAGCGCTAACCATCGCTGGCTTCTCTGAATTTGTCTCTCGATGATATCTGAGATTGGATAACAAGAAAGCTTTTGCAGACAAACCCAGAGACAATTAAAGGGATGGTTCCATATGCAAATGATGATTGCAAATGTATTTCTTGAGGAAAAAAAAATCTCTCAGGACAAACATCTGGCCAAAAACTGCTGATTGGTATACACATGCGTAAATGTGATAACAATTTCTTCAATGCAGTCTTGTTCTTCATACTAAGATCTACTGAGTAGAGTAGAATATCATCCACAGACAGTGAGAGTGCTGTCCCCTTTCTTCTAATTGCATCAGCTGGATTTCTCTGTGAAGTGAAGCATCCCAAACTCAGTGGCTACAGCAGTGACCAAAAACCCAGCAACTGGCCACCGGGACAAGAGTGAAGGCCGAAGTCCAGAAAAGAACTGTCTAGTTGAGCCCGACCGACATCGCAGACTCACATAATTACATGCTAAGTAAATGGCTGTTATCTTTTGACAGTTTCATTTTAGGGCGATTTGTTTTGCAGCAAAAACTGATACATAATCTTTATAATTTGTTTCTTCTCCATGTGCTATTTTCTCGGCCAGACACTTAGTACACTGTCAGCCGTGATTCTAAGGCACTTCCTCTTCTTTTGTCCTAACTCTGATTTCCTATTAAACATAATGTTTATGGTAGAGTTCTGAAAGATACTGTCTATCAAGAAAGTTCCTTTCTATTTCTACTTGGCTAAGAGTTTTTGCATAAATTAAGAGCTAAAATAGACACTGCTCTCATTCTGTAGGCACTGAGCAGCAGCCCCTTCCAGACAAATGGAAAGCTTCTTCCGGGCAGACCACTCTGGGAACATATTGAACAGCTGATGATGGCAGAGACAAGACTGAGACACGGAAAATGATTAAAGAATAAGACACACAACAGCTACAGTCAAATGATGAATAAGAAAGATATAAGGTCAGGTTCAACAGAAGTTCAGAGAAGAATGAGAGGTTGATGTTCAAAACAAAAGGAAGGAAGGCAGGAGAAAAAAAGACAGGAAGAAAGGGATGAAGGAAGAAAGGAAGAGAGATGGAGGGAGGGAGAAAGAAAAAGGAAAGAAAGAAAGGAAGGACGAAAACAAGCAATTCCATGAGAAGAAGACACATAAGGGTGGAAAATGGCAAAATATACTTGACAAGTGCATCAAGGCAGTACCACATGTTGACTTCCCTGGCTTTTCTTCCTGGGCACATAGAAAGGCGACACTTGCCAGCCTCCCTGGAAGCCCTGTCTCTGCCTACTAACCAGTGAAATATGGGGAGAGGTAACATAAGCTACTTCCAAACCTGGCCTTTGAAAACACCCAGTGAGATGTTCCAGGGTTTCCACGGAAACTTCTAAAGATGGCGTGGCAACAAGCACAGTTTCCAGATGGCATAGCATAGGACAGAAGCAGTCCCTGACCACTGCTTGGACTTGGGTATTGCTACCTGGATGTAGCTCAGAAACTCCATCCAAGCCCTGTTGGACTGTTATGCCACTGAGATACAGGGTTATTCGTTACAGCAGCTAGCATCAATTAGCCTAACGAATACAAAAAGCTATGATGAGCAGTGTTCAAAGAACCCAATAACTGGAATATCCCACTGAATTCCTAGAGACTAGCCACTCTGTGCTAGACCACTGGCTTGCAATTCTAGCCCTCAGTCTCCATTTTTAAAGACAGGCTTCGTTTTTTGGAGCAGAGGAAGGAAGAATCTTATTGATTTTCCTGTGAGGAAGAGAGTACCTGCTGTAATAAGTTTACTTCCACCAAGGCTGCTGAACAATGAGGTCATGAAGGATACGCTAAATAGTATTTCAAAAGAAGAGATAGAAAACAGACCGAGGCTTTCTGTTCCCAAGCAGACTGGGGAGTCGGCAGCCCAGGTGATGGATCAGACCTCCTATGCTGTCCATATAATCTCAAGACAACAACAATAAGACTATAAGGAGGAACAGATAAGGCCACTCAGGGATGCACACAGCCTTTGAGAAACTTTAGATTGTTCAGTTCCCACTCCAGCCCCTTAACTTTTTTTTAACTTAAATTTTACTTTATATTGGAATATAGTTGATTTACAATGTTGTGTTACTTTCAGGTGTACAGCAAGGCGATTCAGTCATATGAATACATATATCCATTCTTTTTCAGATTCTTTCCCCATATAGGTTATTACAAAATATTGAGTAGAGTTCCCTGTGCTATACAGTAGGTCTTTGTTGATTATTTATTTTATATATAGTACTGTGTATATATACACACTACATACTGTCTGGTGGCTCAGACAGTAAAGAATCTGCCTACCAAGCAGGAGACCTCAGTTCCATCCCTGGGTTGGGAAGATCCCCTGGAGAAGGAAATGGCCCCCCCCCCCCCATCCAGTATTCTTGCCTGGAGAATTTCAGAAACAGAGGAGCCTGGCAGGCTACAGTCCATAGGGTCCTAAAGAGTTGACACGACTGAGCTACTAACACTTTCAGTGTGTATATGTTCATCCCCAATTCCTAACTTATCCCTCCCCTCCACCCACATTTCCCCATTGGTAACCATAAGCTTGTTTTTGAAGTCTATGAGTCTGTTTCTGTTTTGTAAATAGGTTCATTTGCACCATTTGCTTTAGATTCCACATATAAGTGATTTAGTTTGAGAAAGCAAATTGAAAGATAGTTGAATCAAAGGCAGTACCCTGCTACTTATATTTTAAAACACTGCTGATGATCTTTTTTAAAGCACAATTTCTTTCTTCTCTATAAGCTACAATATAAAATTGCACTGTGTAGTAGGAAGTCTAAGTGGGGCGACATCTGGCATTCTTTATCTTCTGATCCTAGCATTTAAAAAAAATCATTTATTTGGCTGCTCTGGGTCTTGGTTGCAGCACACAGGACCTTCAGTAATGGCATGTGAATTCTGAGTTGTAGCTTGTGGGATCTAGTTGCCCAACCAGTTTAAAGAGTAAGACTGAAGGACTTCCCTGGTGGTCCAGTGGCTAGAACTCCACACTGCCAGTTTCAGGGCTCGGATTCAAGCCCTGGTCCAGGAACTAAGATCCCACAAGCCGTGAGGTGAAGCCTAAGTTAATTAATTAAAGAATAAGGTTGAGAGATGAGACCATATTGAGAACAGAACCTTAAAGTGAATTTCTTGGAACGCCCTCTTCTGAGGTCTTTAGAAATACCTCTGTCTCTGAACTTCCTGGGGCTTCCCTGGTGGCTCAGATGGTAAAGCATCTGCCTACAATGCAGGAGGCTCAAGTTCAATCCCTGGGTCAGGAAGATCCCCTGGAGAAGGGAATGGCAACCCACTCCAGTATTCTTGCCTGGAGAATTCCATGGACAGAGGAGCCTGGCAGGCTACATATGGGATCACAGAGAGTCAGACATGACTGAGCAACTAAACACTGGCCTTCCTGAAGCTCAGTCCTTTGGTGGATCTCTGAATTTCATGCACTAACCCAATAAATTATATTCCCAATAAATTATAATTTTTTTTTTACTCATGCCTGGTTTTCTATTCTTCCCAAAACAATGACTCCTGTCTAGTCCAAAGTAAAAATTTTCACCCAGACCTCAGCTAACAAAAAGACAGATACCAAAGTACCTGATGTTTCTCTTTGCAAAAAAAAACACCCAACAACCAATTAACAGAACAAAACTGCTTTCATCTGTGCTTTAAAAGGAAGCAAATTAAAAATCTAAAATACCCAGAGAGAAATGTTTAATCTTTACCCCCTCAGAACCTCAATAATTGGTCAATATTGACTAAAGTCAGAAGAATAGAAGAGTCTCAATACCAAAAAAACATACAAATTTTGTCTGAATTGGAAGAAAAAAATTTAGGTTCTTTGGGGAAAATATAAAGGGACTTTCTTAAGAGAAAAAAAAACAGGTGAAAGCTTGCCCAATCGTGTCTGACTCTTTGTGATCCCCTGGGCTGTAGCCCACCAGACTCCTCTGTCCATGGGATTTTCCAGGCAAGAATACTGGAGTAGGTTGTCATTTCCTCCTCCAGGGGATCTTCCTGACCCAGGGATCTAACTCATATCTCCTCTGTTTCCTGAATTGCAGAAGGATTCTTTACTGCTTAAACCATTAGGGAAGCCCATAGGTGAAGGAAGAGTTAATTAACTTAGCTTAAAGCTCTTCAGAATTCGTCTCCATAAGGAAGGGAGTGGACTGAGCACAAGAGAGAAAATTTGTACCATAAATCAAGCATTACTTGGCTATCCGTGTGGCTCAGTTTTCTCCAGATAAATTTTTTAAATTATGATAAGATCAGTTTTGAGTTTGAATCTTTTCATAATCAATTCGTTTGCCTTTACATGAAAGTGAAATATACTATTCTTTAAAAAAGATGTGTGTGTGTGTGTGTGTGTGTGTGTGTGTGTGTGTACACACCCAGGTTTGATTCAAACCCAGTGAGAAGTAAAAGTGTGCAGTCGATGAAGACATAAATTATCATTTGCATGGAGCTGATGAGAGCCCAGTTCTAACAGAGCTGGTCTTAAATCAGGATTGCAGTAATGCTGTTTTGCACCTGATTACAAGTATCCAGGCATATTTTGCTGAAGTATACTCAGCACTCCATATATAATAGGTTGTCATCCAATAACAACGACAGATTTGGCTAGAGAGGAAGATTCTGCTTTATGATATTTTTTGCAAATCATTGCTCACCCTCTGAGCCTCAACAATGCAAATGAGCCCCAGACTCTGTTCCAATCGCCCATGGAGCTGCATGTCTGTAAGAAAGATCCACTCTACTTCTAGAAGACCTGTCCCAGCTGGCGTTCAAGCCCAAGAATTAGGTAGATATTATTATCATGATTATTATGGGGCTTTCCTGGTGGCTCAGACAGTAAAGAATCTGCCTGCAGTGTAGAAGACCCAGGTTCAATTCCTGGGTCAGGAAGATCCCCTGGAGGAGGAAATGGCTCCCCACTCCAGTATTCTTGCCTGCAGAAGCCCATGAACAGAGGAGCCTGGAGGGCTACAGTCCACGTGTCACAAAGAGTCGGACATGACTAAGCGACTAACAGTACTACTACAATCATTTTCAAAAGGCCTTCCTGGAAACAGGCTGGCATTTTCTCAAAAACTTAAATATGCACATTGTTGTACAGCAGAAACCAACACAACATTATAAAGCAATTACCCTCCAACTAAAAATTTAAAAAAAATTTTAATGTTAAACATAGAATTACCATATGAACTAGCAACTCTTCTCCTAAGTATATACACCACCCCCCCAAAAAAAGAAAGCAGGGACTCAAGAAAATACTAGCACACAGATGTTTCATTTTTATTTATTCATTTTTTTGTGGCCACACGGTGTGGCGTGTGGGATCTTAGTTCCCTGACCAGGGATCGAAGCCACTCTCCCTGCAGTGGAAGTGTGGAGTCTTAGCCACTGGACTGCCAGGGAAGCCCCACACAGATGTTTACAGCGGCACTATTCCCAACAGCCATGAAGCAGAGACGGCCTCCAAGTCCCCTGCCTAGATGAACAAGCTGTGGTGTATCCCCTCAACAGACTGCTATTCAGCCATAAAAAGAATGACAGCCTCATCCACGCTACACTGTGAATGACTCTCAGAAACACTGGGAGGTGAGAGAAGCCATACACAAAGGTCACATGTTGTGTACAGAGCCGTTTATATGAAACATCCAGAAAAGGTAAACCCACAAGAGATGGAAAACACCTCAGTGATTCCCAGGGGCACGGGTGGAACATTGGGAAGCAACTGCTTAAGATGCTTCGTGACTAAAGAGAGACGCTGGTGACACAATCTTGCAGTGTGCTGAATGCCACCGAGTTGTTCACTTTAGTTATGCTGTTTCTGTGCTGCACCGGGTCTTCGTTGCAGCAGGCAGGCTTTCTCTAGTTGCAGAGAATGGGGGCTACTCTCCAGGTGCAGTGCACAGCCTCTCATAGCCATGGGTTCTCTTGCTGCCAAGCCCAGGCTCTAGGGTGTGTGGGCCTCAGTAGCCGTGGCGTGCGGGCTTAGCTGCCCTGTGGCCTCTGGAATTTTCCCCAAAGAGGGATTTAACTGGTTTCCCCTGTGTTGCAAGGTGGATTCTTCACCACTAGCATACCAGGGAAGCTGTCCACTGTGAAACGGCTAACTTTATGTTATGTGAATTTCATAACATAATGAAATGAAAGATAATAACAATTTACCAAAAAAAGTCAATCCTCTCCATTTTAAAAATATATAGGCTCATACTATCAAACTTGTCTTCCTTAAACACTTTTTGACCTCCCCCTACTCCCCAGACATTAACTCAAACACATTGTTTTAATTACAAGGCACAAAAGTAGGTGACAAGGCTACATATCTAATTAATGTCAACATAAAAACCAGAGATAAATTCCACAGTCCCTTTTATACTCAAGATTGGTAATAGCAATCTTTACACAACAGAAAAGCTTAATTGATGTTTCAAATGCTTCCCTAATGTTCTAGAAAGAGGAATCGTGACCATGTACGTCTCACCATCACAAAGAAAGGTATAGGGAGAATTCATTTATTTCCTCTGCCTCACCTCTTAGACCTGCAGCTATTTTTAAAATTAATTTATTTTAATGGGAAGATAATTACAATATTGTGGTGGTTTTTGCTGTACATCGACATGAATCAGCCACAGGTGCGCTTCTGTCCCCCATCCTGAACCCCCCTCCCACCACCCTCCCCACCCCATCCCTCTAGGTTGTCCCAGAGGACCCACTTCGAGCGCCCTGCTTCATGCATCGAACTTGCACTTGTTATCTATTTTACATATGGTAATATACATGTTTCAATGCTATTCTTTGAAATCATCCTACCCTCACTTTCTCCCACAGAGTCCAAAAGTCTGTTCTTTACATCTCTGTCTCATTTGTTGCCTTGGATATAGGATCATCATTACCGTCTTTCTAAATTCCATATATATGCGTTAATATACTGTATTAGTGTTTCTCTTTCTGACTTACTTCACTCTGTATAATAGGCTCCGGTTTCATCCATCTCATTAGAACTGACTCAAATGCATCATTTTTTATAGCTGACTGGTATTCCATTGTGTATATATATCACAATTTCCTTATCCATTCATCTACCAATGGACATTGCTTCCATGTCCTAGCTATTGCAAACAGTGCTAGTTCTGCACCTATTTTAAGGGAATATGCATCTTGATACATTTTGGTATATAAAATAATAATATCATAATAATGACGGTGGTAAAAAAAAAAAGCCAGTCATACCACCCTAAATGATAACTTCATTTATAACCCCATACGTACTTCATTTTTTTTCCAAACTTTTTTCAAACTGTCATCCAGACAAGGTGGCATCTACCTGTCACACACCAGAGCTTCTTAAGGGCCCACTTCTCCCTGCTCCATCCACACTGGTTCAGGTGGGTCTGATTCCACCCCTTGCTCCACNAAAAAAAAAAAGCCAGTCATACCACCCTAAATGATAACTTCATTTATAACCCCATACGTACTTCATTTTTTTTCCAAACTTTTTTCAAACTGTCATCCAGACAAGGTGGCATCTACCTGTCACACACCAGAGCTTCTTAAGGGCCCACTTCTCCCTGCTCCATCCACACTGGTTCAGGTGGGTCTGATTCCACCCCTTGCTCCACCCAGACGTGGCCAGTCAGAACCAGGACTTGACTTGGAGTTGTGAGAACAAACATCTTTCCCAGGGAAGTTGTCTGAGGCCAGGAAGTAAGCCCAGAACTGATGGATGCCCTCAACCATAACCAGAGGAAAGCCCGCCTCAGGGTGGCACCATCTCAGGATCCACAGCACCCAGAGGCTGGCAAAGACTGTGTCCTGATGGCAGCCTGGGCCCCTCCTGATGCAGCCGTGCCTGAAACCAGACCTGTCCTGCGCTTATCAGTTATGCCAGTCAATTGTTTTCCTCTGCGCTGCCAAGCTGCAACCTCAGGATTAACTAGAACTGGCAGGGAGAGGAGGGTGCCTACTTCATCTCAGCAAAGTGGACCAAAATGGTCTTCCTCCTCTTAGCCTGGTTTAGGTGAGGATGAACACTTAGAGAAGTACAGGAAGGCAGGATGATAAAACAGGGAAAATGACTCCTAGAGAAAGATGTTGCCTCAAAACACAGCCAGGTATCCAAATCGTTTCCTTACTCTGACACATGAACAAATCAGCAATCCCTGATGC
Source organism: Neotragus pygmaeus (assembly GCA_006410875.1). Lineage (NCBI taxonomy): Eukaryota > Metazoa > Chordata > Mammalia > Artiodactyla > Bovidae > Neotragus > Neotragus pygmaeus. The sequence goes on along the minus strand of SJYV01026809.1, from coordinate 1,032,922 downwards.
GGACCCAGACCCTCCACTCATGACCCGGGTATCTGGATTGACTCCCCACCCTCATTTCCAAGGGGCTTCCCTGATGGCTCAGTGGTAAATAATCTGCCTACAATACAGGAGACACAAGAGACGTGAGTTCAATCCCTGAGTTGGGAAGATCCCCTAGAAGAGGAAATGGCAACCCACTCTAGTATTCTTGCCTGGAAAATCCCATGGGCAAGAGGAACCTGGTGGGCTACAGTCCATGGTGTTGCAAAGAGTCAGATACAACTGAGTGACTAAGCATATCCTCTTTTCCAAAGTGACATGAACTTAGAACTTTGCAGCTTCTTCTCCTCAGCTTTACTCTTAAAGACCAGCTAATGATGCCACTGACAGATGGCTCATAAAGAGTTCAATGGTTCAGGAACAGAAACCATGAGAGACATAAAGAAGAAAGTATTTGGACCCTGGATTATTGAGATGCTCCAGGAGGCAGGTGCTAAAATGGAGCCGGGAGTGAGGAAGTTGAGAGTGATAACCTGGGAGAGAGAGGAGGAGGAGGAACAGGATGGAGCAGGGAGAGGCTCTGGACTGCAGAGCAGATCTGAAAAAGGCTCATCTAACCCAGCATTTAGAAAAGACCCTGATGCTGGGGAAAATTGAAGGCAGAAGGAGAAGGGGACGACAGAGGATGCGATGGTTGGATGGCATCACCAATTTGATGGACATGAGTTTGAGCAAGCCCCAGGAAGCCTGGCATGCTGTAGTCCATGGGGTCACAAAGAGTCAGACATGACTGAGTGACTGAACTGAAGTGAACCCAATGTTTAGCTCTGGAGCAAAGGCACCTGGGAGGCAAGTCCAGCCTTGAGCAAGGATGACCAGAACCCAGAATCCCTGTGGTTCACAGCTGATAGCTGGGGGCTGCCTGGGGAGACAGCAGCCTCAGCTCAGCTCTGCAGCCCAGAAGAATCCTGAGGGCTGTCACACACTGTGTTCCTTGCAGCGAAGGGCAAGCCTTTCCTAAACACTTTCACTGGATCCAGAGTATACTGGTAGATGCCAGGGGCCAAGGTGGGGGTGCGGAGGGGGAATGGGGACCTAGTGTTAAACGGGGACAGAGTTTCAGTTTAGGAAGGTGAAAAAGTTAGGAGATGGATGATGGTGAGATTTGCACAACAGTGTGACTGTCGTTAGTGCCACTGAACCTTAAAATAGTGTGTTTTATATTATGAGACTTTTACCACAGTAGGAAAAAAACATTTTTTTATAAAAAAGAGCAAGTCTTTCCTTAAGAGAGATGGAGCAGCCCTGTCACAGAGCCAGATGTACAATCCACAATGTGGGCGTATAGCTCTGCCCTGGTGACCCCAACAAATGGAATGTTCAACCTGCTCGTGCCTTTCGAAAATGGTCGCTGGAAAGCAAAATAAATGGCATTTTAATGTGGAAGACTTACACAGCCTCCCTGCCTTGAGTACGGCTGCTCTTGGATATTTTCTTGTGTCCTCACAACACGCAGGAGAAACTCATGAAGGACGTGGTTTGGAGGCTCATGTAGTAAGGTCTGGGGAACAAAGTTTTCATCTTGCTTCCAGCATCCTGCACACAATTCTCTCATGCAGACATGAGAAAGACTACTTTTCTTTTATAGCTAAACACATGCCCCAGCTAGCAGGCAGCCATTTCAAAAACCAGTTGCCTTTGAAGGATTCTCCTGAAACACCACAAATAAAACTCAGCAGCTCACCATTTCAGGAGAAAAAGACTCTACACTGGATGATGGGAAACCTGGGGCCACGTGGCGACTACACTTTCTAGCATCCTGAAAAACTTCTGCACAACCAATGAAACAATCCACAGAGTGAAAAAGCAGCCTGCAGAATAGCGGAAAATATTTGCAAACCATACATCCGATGAATGGTTTCCAGAGTAAAGAAAGAAAGAAAGTGAAAGTGAAGTCACTCAGTCGTGTCCAACTCTTTGCGACTCCGTGGACTGTAGCCCACCAGGCTCCTCCATCCATGGGATTTTCCAGGCAAGAATACTGGAGTGGGTTGCCATTTCCTTCTCCAGGGGATCTTCCTGATGCAGGGATCGAACCCAGGTCTCCTTCATTGCAGGCAGACACTTTAACCTCTGAGCCACCAATGAGAAAAAGATAATAATTTGATTTTTTAAATGAGCACAGGACTTGAATAGACATTTTTTCCAAAGAAAGTACACAAATGACCAATAAGCATATGAAAAGATGTTCAACATATTGATGTTCAGCATCAATAATCATCAGGCAAAGGCAAATTGAAACCACAGATACCACCTTACTCCTATTAGAATTTTTTTTAAAAAAAGGAAATAACAATAGCAAGCATGTGGGGGAATGGGAACCCTCTCCATTTAAACTGTTGGTTGGATGTAATATGGTGCAGTCCCTATGGAAAAGAATACAGAGGTTTCTAAAGTTTGTTTTTTTTTTAAGTACTTAAAAAAAAAGAAAGACTAAAGATCCTTGGTACTTGAAAAATAGAATTACAATATCACCCAATAAGCCCACTTCTGGACATATTGCCAAAATAACTGAAAACAGGATCTTGAACAGATAGCTGCATCCCTGTGTTCATTGCAGCCATATTCATAACAGCCAAGAGACAGAAGTAATCCAGATGTCCACCACTGATGGATGGATGGTAAAAAAAAATACGGTATATATGTACAATGGAATTCAGCCTTTAAAAAGAAGGGAATCCTGTCATATGCTACAACATGGATGAAGCTTTAGGGCATGACACTAAGTGAAATAAGCCAGTCACATAAAAAGGCAAATACTGCATGATTCTACTTATATGGGTATTTAAATAGTCAAACTCAGAAACTGAACATAGCATGGTGGTTGCCGGAGTCTGGAGGGAGGGGAAAGGGGGAGTTGCTGTCCACTGTGATGTCGAGTTTTAGATTTGCAAGATGAAAAACTTCCACAAATCTGTCACACAAAGTACATATACTTAACACTACTGTGCTGTAGATTTTAAGATGGTCAATTTTAGGGTATGAATTTTTTTACCACGATAAAAAAACAAGAACTAAAGAAAATGCATCGGCTCCTATGACAGAATATTCCAAAGTGAGCAGACTGGATGCTGTGCTCAAATAACATCATCAGGACAGAGCCGCTCTCTATGCTTCATGTGGACCCCAGGTTCGGGAGTGGATGTTTAGGAGTCCAGATCCCATCCTCCTTCTCTGACAAGCTCAATGGGAAGAGAACCTCTTTTTCCAAACTCTTCACACAGAAGTCCATGAATGGAGTCTTACTGGTGAGACTTGGGTGACACACCCAAGCCTTGATCACGTGTCTCTAGGGCCAAGCCCAGCATATGTGGACACACTGGGAACAGGGAGAGGCATGACCCCCACCCTGAACAACCCAGACTGAGTGGCAAGGATGGCTCCCATGACACGGTAGGGGTGCACTTGCCAGAAAAACGAAGAAGAGATGCTGGACAAGATAAAAGCTGGCGTGGTTCCCCTCAATTAGGAACATCCAGCAGAGGAAAAGCAGTAAAATTATGGTGACTCCCTAGACAGATATTTGCAACACTACAGAGGTATTTATAAACAGTATAACACCAAAAGTTCTTCTGACAGAATGAATGGCAAGTGATTCTATTCCTGCACAGACATCAAGAAGAGACGTGTGGATACAGAAGGGAGGAAAGAGGAGGGAGGCTGGGATGAAATGGGAGATTGGGATTGGCACATATACACTACCATGTGTAAAACACATAGCTAGTGGGAAGCTGCTATACAGCACATGGCGCTCAGCTCAGTGCTCTGTGATGACCTAGATGGGTGGGAGGGAGGCTCAAAAGGGAGGGGGTATATGAATGTTTACAGCAGAAACTAACACAAAATTGTAAAGCAATTATCCTCCAATTAAAAATAAATCAATTAATTAAATAAGTAAAAATTTTAAGGTGCATCATTTTATTGTTTTAATTTTTATTTTATATTGGAGTATAGTTGATGTACAATGTTGTGTTAGTTTCCATTAAATATGTACCTATTCTTTTTCAAATTCTTTTCCCATTTAGGTTATTACAGAAAATTGAGTAGAGTTTCCTGTGCTACACAGTAGGTCCTTGTTGATTATCTATTTTATATACAGGAGTGTGTTTATGTTAATCCCAAACTCCTAAGAAAGCGCATCACTTGAGGTGAAAATGCTTGTGTGCACAGGTGTGAACTGGTAGAGATGGTCCACTTATGTCTCCAGCTTACCTACTGTGCACCAGGTATCGTGCAAGCTGTGTTCTGTACACTCACTCATTTTAAGAAAATGAGAGAGTAAGACACCGATTGTACTGTTTAGAAAGACTGGAGCATAGGTCTATTTCTTCTGTGTTATTCATTTGTTTAGCTTCATTGTACTGTTATATAACAAAAGAGAAACCACTTAATCATAAAAAAAGAAGAAAACAATATCCAGGATGCACACTGCTCTCCAGCAAATGTGGTAGAAACTTAGACCCCTAAGAGACAAGTAAATCTTCCCATGCTGCTTATCATAGTTCTTAGTTTGTGTTTATTTGTTCATTTCATTAGCTAGCCAAAGAAAAAAGAAAGTTTTAAAACAATATTTCTCCAGCTTGTCTGCAGTTATGTGATATAAAATACCCTTATTGTGTTGAGGTATAAGCTGCAAACTTTGATAAAGTTAAAAAATTAACAAATCATTCCAAAAAATACAACCCCCCCCAAAAAGAAACACCACAAAATCCTAAGGTGGTAGCTTTCTTGATACATATACAATAACTACAAAAAAATTTTTCACTTAGAAAAGGTGTTAGGAACTAATTGCTCAATGAACCAAATCCATCTGCTCATGAAAATCTCACAAGCTCTTCAGTTTGACAGCCAAAATTCCCTGAAACATAAGCCCTCACCATGACCTTTTGGCCTTTCAAGCACCATATTCCCAACAAACAACTCCTGGAACATCCTTTGGGCTTTTCCACCTCCATGCTTCATCCCATGCAGTTCCTTTGATCCAAACTTATTTTTCCTACCATCGCTGCATGTCAAAATTATCCTTCCAAAATGCATCAAATAAAACTCTTCTAGGCAAGAGACAGATAACAAAGTTAAAATAGTCTAACACAAAACAAACAGACATTCATACCCACTAGGATGGCTTTCATTAAAAAATAGAAAATAACATGTGCTGGGGAAAAAGGGAAGAAATTGCAAACCCCACACATGGCTGCTGGGAAACATGACATGGCACAGCTAAGTGGGAACACAATTTGATAGTTTCTCCAAAAGGTACCCATAGAATTACCATAAGACCCAGTCATCCCACTCCTAGACAGACACTGAGAGAAAGGAAAAGATATATCCACACAGCAGGATTCTAATAAAGAAAGAGAAAGAGAGATGTTTGCTTTCCCCACAGTAAAATAAAAGCCTTGCTTCTGAGACTTCCCTGGTGGTTCAGTGGCTAAGACTCCATGCTCCCAATGCAAGGGGCCCAGGTTCAATCCTTGGTCAGGGAACCAGATCCCACACGATGCAACAAGAGTTCACATGCAACAACTAAAGATCCCGAATGCCACAGTGAAGATCCTGCGTGCTGCGACTAAAACCTGGTGCATTTAAATAAATCAGTAATATATTTCTAAAAAGTCTAGTCCTGGTGTTGGGTAGAACTCAATCATAAAGCCCAGCCCCGCATCCTCACTGTGGGCAGATACAGGAGCAGCCTCTGAGGTGTTTTCTTTGACCCACCGGGAAAGTTTGTTAGTACCTCCTTAGATGATCCCTGTACCTCTATTTTAGCACAGAAACTTTGTTTGTTTACGTGTGTGTCCTCCATCAGAACCTAAAAGGCAGGGACAGGTCCCCCACCCATCACTTTCCTATGCCAGGTCCAGACTGATGACTCATCATCACAGAAATACACAAACAAGTTGGTGTTTCGTGGAAAGCTGTCAGAGGTCCCTGCAGAAGGTTCAGCCCCTGCACAGAGCCAGGATGGAGACAGTTTGCAGCTCCAGGTAGTACAGCCTCTGTTCTCAGAATTTCATAGTGCAGCACACTCCTCCTTTCTTCTCAATGACAAAGAACATCTTTTTCTACTTCTGTCTACTAGCCTGTGAGATTCTCAGAACTTCCCTAGTCTGGGCATGGAGGAGGCTGTACTGTGTGAATCATGTAAGTTGCTCTGCAGAGCAGAGCAGTGATGCTCAAAACAGGAAGGGAGGCCCCACAGAGGGGGCTCCAGTTACCCTGGTGAGATCTACTCATAAAAGACTATTCTGTTATCCCTTCCCCACAACTAATGAACAGAGTGACTTTCCTCATACTGTGGGCTGTCCTTTCACCACACAGATTTTCACAAAATACACCACTGGGCACTCAGTTCATTAAGTGCTGAGCTGGGCACTCAGCTTCACCCTGGCTGCAGTGGGTACGTCTACTGACCGAGGCGGAACCTAACCTCACCTTGACAGGCAGTGGGAGTAGCCAGTTGACCAGATGCCCCTTCAGTTTAGATGAACCAATGGACCATTGAGCAGTTGACCTGACAAACTGGCAGTAATGTATGAAGGGTAGTATTCACTGGAAATGGGGTTAAGAGACAGAGTTTATCTACCCAGGTGGGACTTCCTGGGTCAGCAGGTCCTAAAGTCCTGGTTGGAAGCCAGGTCCAAGCCTTCCTGAAAGGCTAAGAACCAGACTCTAAGACTATTAACTCTTTATCAGTGTATTGAGATGTATACGAAATTGTCCGTGAGTAGTTCATTTCTAGATACCAGGTAAAAACACACAAAGGCATAATGTACTCATAGGAAGAATTAGTGCCTTGCTGGCTGAAGACATTAATTATTTAGTCGCTGCCTTGTTCTCTTAATCGACTTCATCAGTTAGAATAATATCAACATTAGTTAGAAGTGCCAGCACTTTTCATCATTGGAACTTGCTGGAAATAATAGATGAATTACAATCTTAAATTGCATATTATTTTTCAGGCAATTTCTGATCATTGGGAGAGCAGGGGGAAATGTGAATCTGCAAGAGGTTTCTGCAGAAGGATTTTCTTGTTTCTTTGCCACATTCATATCAAGGGGCGAGTACAGGCATGCCTCAGAGACACTGTGTGTTTTGTTCCAGACCACAATAGATGGAGTCATGTGAATTTATTGGTCTCCCAGTACATCTAAAAGCTACGTTTATGGGACTTCCCTGGTGGTCCAGTGCCTAAGACTCCATGCTTCTAATGCAGGGGGCCCAGGTTTGACCCCTGGTCAGGGAACTATCCCACAGGCCAGAAATAAAGACCCTGCAAGCCCCCACTATAAATAAATATTTTTAAAAACAATAAAAGTTATGCTTACACTATACCATAATCTATTCAGTGTGCAGTAGCATTATAACTTAAAAAAATATACATACCCTAATGTAAAAACATTTTATTGCTAAAAAATGTTAACCGTCACCTGAGCCTCAGTGAGTCAAAATCTTTTCGCTGGTAGGGGGTCTTGCCTCAGTGTTACTGGCTGCTGACCAATCAGGATGGTGGTTGCTGAAAGTCAGGGGTGGCTGTGGCAGTTTCTTAAAATAAAACAGCAACAAAGTTTGCCCATTGATCAACTCTTCACAAACGATATCTCTGTTGCACGTAGTGCTGTTTGATAGCATTTTACCACGGTAGCAGTTCTTTCAGAATTGGAGTCAATCCTTTCAGATCCCGCTGCTACACTATCAACTAAGTTTATGTAATATTCTAAGTCCATCGTTGTCATTTCGACAGTCTTCACAGCATCTTCACCAGGAGTAGATTCCATCTCAAGAAACCACTTCTTCAGGACTTCCCTGGTGGTCCAGTGTTTAATACTTTGTATTAGCAATACAATACTTGTGCAGGGGGTACAAGTTCAATCCCTGTTAGGGGAACTAAGATCCCACATGCCATGCAACATAACCAAACATTTTTTAAATGGAATTGTCACTGATTCCATCATTTCTCAAAAAAAAAAAAAAGAAGAAGAAGAAGAAAAGAAAGAAAAAAGATACTTCACTCACCCATAAGAAAACAAGTCCTCATCTGTTAAAGTTTTATCAAGAGATTCCAGCAATTCATACACTTCTTCAGGCTCCATGTCTAATTCTAGCGTTCTTGCTGTTTCCATCACATCTGCAGTTGCCTCCTTCATTGAAACCCTCAAAGTCATTCAGGAAGGTTGGAATCACATTCTTCCAAACTCCCATTTATGTCAATATTTTCACCTCTTCCCATGAATCACAAATGTTTTTAGTGGCGTCTAGAGTGGTGAATCCTTTCCAGATGGTTTTCAATTCACTTTGCCCAGATCCATCAGAGTCTATCTATGGCAGCAATAGACTTAGTGTATTTCTTAGCGAATAAAACTTGAAAGTTGAAATTACTCCTTGATCCGTGGGCTGCAGAATGGATGCTGTGTTAGCAGGCATGAAAACACACTGATCTCGTTGTACATCTCCATCAGCGTTCTTGGGTGATCAGGTGCATTGTCACTGAGAAGTAATATTTTGAAAGAAATCTCTTTTTCTGAGCAGTTGTTCTCAACGGTGAGTTTAAAATGTTCAGTAATGGGACTTCCCTGGTGGTCCAGTGGCTAAGACTCCATAGATGTGTATAAGAGACAGCCTGTGTTCATTGCAGCCATGTTCATAACAGCCAAGAGACAGAAGTAATCCAGATGTCCACCACTGATGGATGGATGGTTAAAAAAAAATACGGTATATATGTACAATGGAANTGTATACTATCATGTAAGAAATGAGGCGCTGGTCTATGTTAGATGCAGAATGCAGGATACATGGGGCTGGTGCACGGGGATGATCCAGAGAGACGTTGTGGGGTGGGAGGTGGGAGGGGGATTCAGGATTGGGAGCTCGTATACACCTGTGGTGGATTCATGTCGATGTATGGCAAAGCCAATAGAGTATTGTAAAGTAAAATAAAGTAAAAAAAAATAAAAATTAAAATAAAATAAAATACACAGTTTAAAAAAAAGCTCACAATATGTGACTCAACAACAACAACACAAATTTAATGTTGGATTGTATATCTATGTAAAGTGTTGAAATGCAAAAAATTAGCAGGATTATTAGGAAAATTATGGGCAACAAGCTTTAAGATTTTGGTGTAAGGGTAAAATCCCAAGTCATAAACCATAAGATTGGTAATTCAACTACCATAAAATTTTAAACATATGCAAGACAGAAGACTCCATAGAAAGTGAAGGGACAGGACAAACTAAAGACAATATTGGATACATAAATTAAAAATTAATATCCAACTTACAGAATGAGCCCCTATAAATCAGTAAAGAAAAATCAACTCATAGCCAAATGACATGAAAAGAGATTTCCCAGAAATGGAAGTGTAAATGACCAATAAACATATGAAACGATGTTCAACTTTGCCAGCAGTCACTGAAATGAAAATCATAACAATAAAAAGATATTGTCACTCATCAAACTGACATTATTTAAAAGACTATATAATACCAAGCACCGAGGAAAGAGGAGGGAAATGAGAACCCTCATTCATTGCTGGGAAAGGACCCACTAGCACAGCAACTTGGGAAAATAATTGGCTGCTTCAATATAGTAAAAGCATGCAATCCCTTAGATTTAGCATTTATATCTCCTGGAACTTTTTCCAGAAAAGTACTTAACATATGTTCATAATGAGATGTATGCAAATACAATTAACCCACCATTACTGGTGGCTCACCGGTAAAGAAGCCACCTGTAATGCAGGAGACACAGGTTCGTTCACTCCCTGGGTCAGAAAGATCCCTTGGAGAAGGAAATCGCAACCCACTCCAGTATCCTTGCCTAGGAAATCCCATGGACAGAGGAGCCTGGCGGGCTACAGCTCATGAGGTTTCAAGGGTCGGACATGACTTAGCAACTAGACCACATGGGAAAGAGAGAAGATCTGCAAACAAACTAAACATTCACCACTGCAGGAATGGTTAAATAAGCCACGATATATCCCATAATTGACTCTTTTGTAGCAGAAGCAAGTCAAAGATACACGTATCCCATATACATTGTAGCGTTATTCACAGTAGCCAAGACATGGAGGCAACCCAAGTACCCATTGATGGATAAGTGGATAAAGAAGATGTAGTGCATATATATACAATGGACTATGATTCAGCCATAAAAAAGAAGAAAATCTTTCCAGTTGCAACAACACAGACGGACCTTGAGGGCATCATGTTATGTCACATGAATCAGACACAGAAAGGCATATACTTACGATATCACTTATATTTGGAATCTAAAAAACAAAAACAAGCTCATAGTGCACAGAGAACAGATTAGCAGTTGTCAGAGGTAGGGGTGGGGAGGCAAAATGAATGAAGGGGATAAAAAGGTATAAACTTCCAGTTATAAAATGCATAAGTCATAGGTATATAATATACAACACAGAGACTATTGTCAACAATATTGCACTGTATATCTGAAGGTTGGTAAGAAAGTAGATCTTAACAATTCTCATGACAAGAAAAAAAGTTTGTAACTGTGTTGGTGATGGATGTTAACTAGATTATGATGATGATCATTCTGCAACAAGGCAAATATCAAATCATTAGGCTATATACTTTAAACTCATATAATGTTACATGTCAGTTATATCTCAATTTTTAAAGCAGAATCATGCCAGAAGACCCCTGCTTTCAATAATGTGTGTGTGTGGTCACTCCGTTGTGTCTGACTCTTTGCAAACCCATAGACTGTAGCCCACCAGGCTCCTCTGTCCATGGAATTCTCCAGGCAAGAATACTGGAGTGGAGAGCCATTCTCTTCTCCAGAGGAATTCCTGATCCAGGGATCAAACTCAGGTCTCATGCAAGGCAGGAGGATTCTTTACTGTCTGAGCCACCAGGGAAGCCACTGCTTTCAATAATGGTGGCCTGGATAATCTCAACCAGCTCTCCAGCTGAGGACACAATCAAACCTCTCAAAATTTAACAATGACTTCATATACATTATTAATACTATGTATAAAGTACTTAACTAGTGTGAACATACTATATAGCACAGGGAACTCTATTCAGCTCTACCTAAACAGGTAGTGAATCCAAAAAACAGGGAATTATGTATACCTATAGCTGATCATGTGTACCACAGCTGATGGTACCTAAGCTATGACCAACCTAGACAACATATTAAAAAGCAGAGACATTACTCTGCCAACAAAGATCCATCTAGTCAAAGCTACGGTCTTTCCAGTAGTCATGTATGGATGTGAGAGTTGGCCTATAAAGAAAACTGAGTGCCAAAGAACTGATACACTTGAACTGTGGTGTTGGAGAAGAGTCTTGAGAGTCTCTTGGACTGTGAGGAGTTCAAATCAGTCAATCCTGAAGGAAATCAATCCTGAATATTCACTGGAAGGACTGATGCTGAAGCTGAAACTCCAGTACTTTGGCCATCTGACAAAGAACTGACTCCTTAGAAAAGACCCTGATGCTGGGAAAGACTGAAGGCAGGAGGAGGAGATGACAAAAGATGAGATGGTTGGATGGCATCACTGACTGAATGGACTCAACGGACATGAATATGAGCAAGTTCCAGGAGCTGGTGATGGACAGGGAAGCCTGGTGTGCTGCAGCCCATGTAGTCGCCAAGAGTCAGACACGACTGAGTGACTGAACTGAACTGACTGACAGCATATTCACTTTGCTGTACAGTATAAACTAACACAACATTGTAAGCAACTATATACTTAATAAGTAAAAATAAAATACAACAGACAATATTTATTAATATAAGGATGACTTAATGAAGGCACCAGAGAAACAAACAAAAATATGAAGAGTTACTACACCAGCCTCCAGGAGAGAATAGAGGGCCAGGAAGATGAGCCTCGGAGTGGAGGTGCCATTCCCTCAGTGGGCATCCGTCAGTATCGAGGAGATAGCCGAGGGGCTGAAAGTTTTGACAGCCTCACGGGGCTAGGGCAAATACTGGAGCCCAGAGCTCACAGAAGGGTAGGGCCTAGGGAATCTACTCATTAAACTGCAATCTCAGAGAAACCAATACTCAAATTCAAAAGACTTAGATTAGCAGAAAGCAGAAAATGAAAGTTAAAAGAGGTTATACTACCTAGTTTCAAAATAATCAAGATAATGTGGGCAAAGAGACATAGCTACGAGGGACAGAATAGGCAGTCCAGACACAGACTTGCAAATATATAGAGTAAATGAATTTTCAGCAAAAGTAGCAAGGTACTTCAATGGGGAAAGAATTTTTTTCAGTAAATGTGCTGGGGGTGGCGGGGGCAGGGGGTGGAAATTGGCAAAAACATAGTGGAGAAAGGGATAGTTGGAGAGGAAGAGGGAAGTAGATCCAGAGAGACAGACAAACAGAAAAAGAGAGAAATAAAAGGGAAAACAAGAGAGCCAGGGCTCTTACCTCCTGCTCTGATGAACTATAGACCTAAACCTATAAAACTAATACCAGGAAACAAGGTGTACAGTCCTTCCGACTCTAGGGTAAAATTGATAGGATATGAAGACCATGAACCACAAAATTAAAGATTGATAAACTGGACTTCATCACAACTTTAAGACTTTTGTTCTTCAAGAGGCATTGGTAAGAAAATAAAATGAGAAACCAGAACAGAAGCCAGGAGAAAATTTTGCCAATGTGCACCTAATAAAGCCCTAGTGTCCAGAACATAAAAACAGCTCCAACAACTTAATAATTAGAAAAGGGTTAATGGAATTATTAGAAAAGAGTTAATCATTAGAGTTAATTATTATTTAATTATATATTAATTATGCATTTTTAATTACAGAGTTAATTATTATTAGAAAAGAGTTAATAATTAGAAAAGAGTTAATAAAGGATTTTGACAAACATTTCAACAGAGATGATAAGTGAATGTTAAACGAGCACAGGAAAAGATGGTCAAAACACAGTTATTCAGTTCAGTTCAGTTAGGGGGATGTAAATAAAACCACAATGAGATACCCTTATATATACTCACTGATGTGAAGTGATGTGAAGTCACTCAATCGTGTCCGACTCGTTGCGACCCCGTAGACTATAGCCCACCAGGCTCCTCTGTCCATGGGATTCTCCAGGCAAGAATACTGGAGTCGGTTGCCATTTCCTTCTCCAGGGGATCTTCCCAACCAAGGGATCAAACCCAGGTCTCCTGCATTGCAGGCAGATGCTTTACCCTCTGAGCCAGCAGGGAAGCCCTCATATATACACTCACTAGAATGCCTAAAATTAAAGACTGATAGTGCCAAATGTTGACAAGGAGTGGGAGCAACTAAAACTCTCCTATACTTCTCCTGGAAGTACAAAATGATACAATCACTCTGAAAAACAATTTGGCAGTTCCCTACGAAATTAAACATACGCCTACCATATGATCCAGTGATCCTGAGTATTTAACCATGTGAAATGTGAACATTTTTCCACACAAAGATTTGCATACAGATGTTTATGAGAGATCTATTCATAATAGCAGGAAACTGGAGACAACCTAAATGTCCATGAACAGACAAATAGATAATAAATTCTATCTATCCCAGAGGGAGGAGAAGGAATGACGTGTTAATACATACAACATCATGAATAAATCTCAAAGCGTGAGGCTAAGCAAAAGATGCCAGACACATCTCTCCATCTCTATTACACTGTAGAAGAGGCCAGTCTAAGCTATAGCGATGGTAACCAGGTCAGTGGTTGCCTAGGAAGAGGGGCAGGGAATAGGGAAAACTTTCACTGTCATGGCAATGCTATACATCTTGCTAATGGTACTTATTAGTCAGGAGAATAAATGTGTCAAAATTCATCAAAATGTACATTTAAAGTGGGTGTGCTTTATTGTATCCAAATTGTACTTCAAGAATTTTTTATTTTTTAGAAAGCAGCTACAGGAAAAGGGAAGATTACCTTGAAAGTATAAATAGTCAGACTGACAGTAACTTCTCAACACAAACAATGTAAGCCAGAAGACAATATAAGGATATAATCAAAGTGTTGAAAGAAAATAACTGCCAACTTAGATTTCTACTACCAAGTAAATAATTCTTACAGAACAAAATTAAGATAAGAACATTTGCATACCAACAAAAAATATTTATGTGGAGCAAACATTACTAAATAAAATACTAACAAAGGCCAAATAAAAGTTACCCCAAAGTTTTTCAACTGATTAGATCAGGCCCATCAGATTATCCAGGATCTACTCCTTTAATGTCAACTGATGAAGAAGGTCAAACACATCAACAATATTCCTCATAGCAATACCTAGATTAGTGCCTGATTGAACAACCAGGAGCTCTAGTCTAGCCAAGTTAATGCATAAAACTGATCGTCACAAGTATTAGCTAATACTTTCAGAGAAGCAATTTTCCAAAGCATTGACTAAGCCTTTAAAAGATCAATATCCTGTACCATCACTTCTGCAGATGAACCTACGAAAATAAGCTAAAAAACAAAGCATTATTTAGATAAGAAAACTATTTAGAAACAACCTAACTGGCCCCATTGGAGAAATTAAGTAAATGATACACTACTTGTCTGAAGAAACAATGAGGAGCTATTGAAAGGCTTACAGAAGTTTGCAATTATATTTGTAAATGCCTGTGATGCAATACTAAGTCAAGAAATGCAGGAGAGAAAATTGTTTTATAGAATGTAATAAATTTGGAGAATAAGAACATTAAGTGGAACTAGGAAAAAATGGTAACAGTGATTCTTCATGCTTTCTGCTTTTCTGTTTTCTGACAATGACCTTGCATTACTTTTCACACTACACGGAGTGAAATAAAGAAGAATGTTCCATGCAAACCACGGATGTCTGTGAAAAAGAGAGATGTCATTCTGGTAATTAAGAGTGTTTTGTCCTATTACGGACCCCAAGTCTTTTGTATGCAAATAAGGTAAATCAATGACCTACTCTCATCTTTAAGAGAAAAAAAGGGGAGACCAAAAGTGAAAAAAAATGACACTTTCCTCAACCTAGCAGAGATCCCAAATTAGAAAGGACCTTTTCTGACATAGTTACCTTCCCAAGTTACTGTGAAAGTAACTTTAATAAATTACCAAGGGAAAAAATACACTTTCACCAGCCTTGCCCTTCCCGATTCAGCTCAATTTCACGGTGCACGACTGCCTTCCATTTTATTGTCACTAAGGCACCAGAGGAAACAAATAGAATAAAGACTACCATTGTTAGCAGACGTTTTGAAAAAAACAAACAAAAAAATTTTTCTTTCTTACAGTTCCAATGGGTTATTTAATTCCAGTGGCATCTGTTGACAATGAAAAATGTAACCACCATAGCCATAAATCTCCTTTGGTTGTAAATGTTTAATTATAATGTTTCCATTTCAATTTAAGATAAATTCACTTTCTATCTTAAGAAAGAACTGTTCCCAAGGAAACAGAACAGGGAAAAAAAATCCACAGCGGTGATTGTTACCCAGCCCCTCTGAAACTCCTCTAAAGCAGAAATCCCGTTAGTCCTTCCCAGCAGGTTACCAACAGGTAACCACAGAGGAGATCAAATCATCACCCACATTCCATCCTCAGGAAGTTCTCTGGCTCCGCTGGAGTTCACAGAGAAACAGATCGTGCTACACTCCCTCCCTGCATCACATAAAGCAAGTTTCCAGCCACAGATGCTCAAAAACGTTCTTCCCATAGACCTGAACATTACAAACAGCTCGCTCTCCCATCACAGTTGTATCTGGTGGATTTCTCTAGAACCGCAAGGGATGATATCCACCGCAGCCTATATCTCTTGCTAGGGATGGGGTAAAGGAAACCCAGCAGAAGCCCACTCTCTACCTGGGAGAAGAAAAATAATAAAAGTGCCTTGAGAAGCATCACCCAGAGAAGCTGCTCCAGGGACTCCTGGTTCTGATCATAATTATAAATGAAAATCTGAATGTAACCCCAGATAAGGAGAAACTAGACAGTCAGACCCATCCCTCGGGCTACTTCTCACAACTAAGAGGGATCTCTCAGTGTCTGAGAGCTGGCAACTGCAGAGCAGTGGCCAGCTTTGACCCCCAGATCATCTTCATTGGCCTACTCACTCAACATGTGTCAAAACTTAACTTAGTGTCTGGAGATTTCATAGAATGGGATGTATGTCTGTGTCCAAAAGTCAACCCTACTTGCAGGATAGACTGTGACTTTACGAACGATGATCAAAAGTTGGTACAGAGAAACCCCCTCTCCTGATCTCAGCTCAGGTGGAGTGGAGTTACTTAAGGAGCATTTGCTCCTTGTTCCTGGAGCAATAAGGAGATCATTATTGAGGGCTTACTCTGTCCCTGGCTCTGTACAAAAAACTTTATAGACAATTATCTCATATAGGCCCCAGAGTACACCTCACAGTAAGCATTGTTCTCTTTTCAATGTCACAGATGAGGAACTGAGGAACAGAGAGACTGAGTCACCTGCCTGAGGTCACGCAGCTAAGAAAGGACAGGGCCTGCGTTTGAACCCAGATCTGACTCCAAAGACTGTCATTTTCAATGATTGTAGCATTTACTTCCCTGCAGACAAGTCAGGCAAATCCCAAAACCACCCCCAATTCATAGGTAACATTCAGATTCCCAATCGTAGGCACACTGGCTGCCATGAAATTTGAACAACTATCTCCTATTTCCCTATTTCAGACATCACCAGCTTGGTTTTCCCAGAGGCAGTAACAGCACACAGATACCAGATTTCACAGCTATTTTCTCACCCGAAATACCTTCTAAACCTCTAGTCTTTTCTGCTTTTTGATCAATCATGATCCAGGCCTCTAGCAAAGCTACTGCTTTATTTGCTGTTGCCTTTGAAACAAGTAAAAGTGGAATCCAAGTGGGTTTCTAGGAAGAAAAACAAAACATACCTTGAAATTCTCTTTAAGGATCAATCCAATTTCATTTGCCTAATTGTGTATCTGGGGTTAAGAAAATCGGTTTTAGAGAGAGAAAAAAATCTTCAAAAACACTGCATTTGGATTCAAATCTTTACAGTGGATTTTTTTAACTGAAGTTTAGTAATTTACAGTATTATGTTAGCTTTGGGTATACAACAAAGTGATACACACACACACACACACACACACACACACACATACACACACATACTCTTTTTCAGATTCTTTTCCCTTATCGGTTATTACCAAATATTGAGTATGGTTCCATATGCTACACAGTAGGTCCTTGTTGGTTATCTATTTTATATGTAGTAATGTGTGTCTGCTAATCCCAACCTCTTTAGGGTGGATTTCTGCAGAAGGAGGAAACTGTTAAGAGAGCATGTACAAAGTCTAGGCTGTTCTTTCTATTTTACTTTATTTTAATCCTCACAGTGAGATTATAAGGAAATTCTCACTTCATAGAAGAGGTTCAGAGAGTTTCTCATCTGACTCAGTTCACATAGCTGACCAGAAATGGAGGAACCACGATGGAACTCAGTTCTCTGCTTTCAAACCCCAGGCTACACCTGCCTCGAAAAAGCCCCCTTTTCTCTGGATCTAAGAGATTCTTTCCAGATCACACAGGGGGCTGCTTCTGCCACAGCCGGATGGTGGGTGGTGTACAGGGGATCTCAAGACCAGAAGAGCCAGCAGACATCCTCAGCGGGTGAGACCCGCTCAGGTGAAACACGCAAGTGTGATTCTCAAAACCAACATTCAGCTTATTTGCATTTAGAAGGAAACCCTGCTGAAATCTCCGCCCTTTTATCAGTTCATTATACTTTTCTTCATCTCTCTCTTCTGTGTATCACAGTGGTACAAAGGTTTATTTCTAATGGGTGTTTCAAATTGTTTCTTTCAACCTGGAAATCTTATTTTTTCATCGCAACCATGCAGGAATCACTATGTCTATCTTGATGCAGAGGTGAATACAATTATAGTAAATCTGCAATACTTACAGGTCACTTGCTCTGTGCCAAACTCTGTTGTAAGTGGTTTAGAAAGATAAAATAATTTAATGTTACAACAGTCCTACCAGTAGATACAAATTTTTCTCTAAAGTTGAGGAAATCAAGGCACAGGAGTTCAAATAACTTGTTTACAGTCATATATCTAATAAGTGGTGATATCAAGAAACATTTCCTAAAAGAACAACATCACACGCTTAACAATAAATGCCAGTAGCCAACCCCAGGGTGATGTTGCAATTTAGAGTAAGAAAGATGTATTTGGTCTCCTTCTCTGCTCCTGACACAGAGCTCCTAAAACCTTTGGAACTTCCTAACTGATGAGAATAATAAAGGTGACTTTTGTCCTGTTAGTGAGGTGACTTCGGGAACTCACTTGAGGATGGGGAGGATGGTTGATTACCAGGGCAACCAACTATGTGACCAGAGGGCTGGAATTTTTAGCCCAGCCCCCCGACCCTGACCTCCTAGAAAGGGGGAGAAGCTGGAGGATGAATCACTTGCCGATGAGCAGTGATTTTTAATCATTCACACCTATGTAATGAAGCTTCCATAAGAACCCAAAAGGACAGACTTCAGAGATCTTCTAGGTTGGTGGATATCTGGGGAGAGTGGTGGCCTGGAAAGAGCATGAAAGCTCTGCCCCCTTGCCCCATACCTTGCCCCTATGCATTTGTTCCATTTGGCTATTGCTGAGTTATATCTTTTATAATCAACAAGTAATCTAGGAAGTAAAACGTTTCTCTCAGTTCTGTGAGCTACTATAGCAAATCAATCAAATTCAAGGAGGAGGTCGTCAGAATCTTCAGTCCATAGCTAGTGACTCAGAACCATAGGTGACAGCCTGGACTTGGAATTGGCATCTAAGTCGGGGAAGAGGGGGCAGTCTTGCGGGATCTCACACTGACTCCAGGTAGACAGAGGCAGAATCCAGTTGAATTATAGGGCCCCCTGTTGGAGCGGGAGCACTGCTCAGTGGTGGTGGAACCACTCCCTCCCCAAAACACACACATACACTGGAGTTGGGTTCAAGACTTTTATGCAATTTGGAGGAGACAGTAGGGCATGGAGGGGACTGTGGCAAACCAGAGCGCACAGCCCCCTTGTAAGCTGAATGGCCAAGCAGCAAGGGCAGTTGCGATCTTTCGCTATCCGCCTGACTTCATGTTAACAGAACTTCCAACTTCCCCAGGGAAGCCAGAAATGCGTATTTGCAGCCAAATCTCCTCATTTTTTTTTAAATGTTGGCCCAAACTGAAGGGAAGAATAAAACATTCAGCAGGCCACACAAAATAGGTTCAAGGTCTACCAATTTGCCACCTATACTTAGGAGATTCCAACGGACCCCATGTGAAGTACCAACAGTTTATATGTCTATGCAGCTGAGGCAACCTGGTGGGACTCTTGAAAACAAAGACACTGCTTTGCAACTGTCTAATCAAAGGGAAGATACAAGGGGCCTTTATTAACTGGAAAGTAACAGTGCACCCTAATGAGTCACTCCGCATCAAAGTGCATCAAATTCATCACTGCTGTTTTTATTTTTCGAAAATCATTAAATATCATTTTCTTTCCCTTTATAGCAAGATCCAAGTGACAACCGATCCATCAGCTTATCTGCTGATGTTTAACTACAGCATTTTGCATTCATTATTTTCTACTTAAATCATTCTTTGAAAAAGAGGAATAACTTCATCTTGCCTCTTGACAGCAGAGAAATTAAATATCAAGACTTTAAGATGAGTGTTTCCCCAACCAAACACCAACAGCAGATCCATAAAATTAAGCCAGAAGAGCATCAACCCAAAATAAGACAGATAGGGACAAGTTTCTGAAAAACTCCTCTCATTTCCGAAAGTTAAGAAATTTCTAAACTCAGACACAACTTGCTAATTGGTACAACCACTTTGGAGAGCCACTTGGTGACATGAAGAAAGTTAAAGATATTTACACCCAAGGAGGCTACAATCCCATTGCTAAGACAGACCCTGGTGACTGGGCATCCCATTTTTAAAATCTGGTCCTCAGCAAGGAATAAATTTTGAATTACAACTCAGAAAAATCATACACGAAGGACACTAAGGTTACATGAAATAATATATTTCTTTATTAATTGCTTTGGACTCTCATATTTTCTATGCTATGCTAATCTATTCAATTTCTCCTTTTTAAAATAAACTTGTCACTACTCATTAACAGTCACAACCCTCAGTTTAACACCACTATCCCAGAGGACCTGGTGCAAACCATTAAGATTGCACTAAAATCTATATGAGCAAAATTTTAATTTAGGAAATGTTGCACTGAGGAGAAGAGGCAAGTTGCGGGATGATCCTGATAGCGTGATGTCACGTACATAGTTTTAAAACATGACAAACACAGTTCTAGGGAACTGTACCTGTCTTGGTCCATTTGGGCTACTCTAACAAAAATGCCACCTCCTGGGAGGATTATAAGCAACAGAAAATTATTTCTCCCTGTTCTGGAAACTGGAAGTCAAAGATCAAGGTACCAGAAGTTCCCTGGCTACCCACTGGTTAGGGCTCCATGTGGAATCTTCCCAGACCAGGGACTCAAACCGTGTCCCCTACATTGGCAGGTGGATTCTTAACCAGCAGCGTGCATGTGTGTTCAGTTGCTTCAATCATGTCCAACTCTTTGTGATCCTCTGGACTATAGCCTGCCAGGTTCCTCTGTCCTTGGGATTCTCCAGGCAAGACTACTGAAGTGGATTGCCATGCTCTCCTCCAGGGGATCTTCCCAACCCAGGGATCAAACCCGAGTCTCCTGCATTGGCAGGTGAGTTCTTTACCACTAGTGCCACCTGGAAGTCCTCTTAACCACTGAACCTCTGGGGAAGTCCTTAGAGTCTTTTTTATAAGGGCGCTAACCCCATCATGGAAGCTCCATCCTTCCACTGATAAGGATCTCCCAAAGGCTTCTCCTTCTAATACCATCACCTCGGAGATTAGGATTCCAGCAGATACACTGCAGAAGCAGGGTGTGTGTGGGATGCTGGGGAGACAAACACTTGAACCATAGCAGTATCCACAAAATAAAATTAAGTGAACACTCATAAGAAGGATAAGCGTGTAATTCAAAATAGTGGTTAAATCTGAGGAGGAAAGAAGAGGAACACAATAGGGATAGTTTGGTCATTTCTTTTGCTTGTCTGTCTTTTGTTTTGTTGTTTGACCGTACCATGCATCTTGAGAGATCTTAGTTCCCCAATCAGGGATCGAACCCACACCCTGGGCAGTGAAAACACAGAGCCCTAGCCACTGAACCACCAGGGACGTCCCTTTGCTTTTGTTTTTTTAAGCTCTACAGCAAATTTGGGGAAATATCAAAGTGTGACAACAATAGTCTCTATATTTTCAAATAGGTTTGAAATTGTTCTTAGAGAAAGAAAAGTAAAGGAAAACAGCTTGTCCACTTAGAGAGCAGAGAGCAGTCAGCTTCCTTGCTCTCTGGACAGTTATGGTCCCTCTCTGTTAAGGGGTGGCAGGAAGTCCAGGAGATGAGGTGTTCCTAATTAGATCATCCTTCCCTATTCATGCAGTAGCACCTACTATGCACAAGGCATGGCTCTGGGCAACAGTGACTCCATGTGAACAGACACACAGGTCCTATAGCCCTGAAGCCTACGGATTAAGTGCAATTAGTGTCTGAAGGATAAAAGTGTAGCAGCAAGAACTCCAAATACATTTTGCAGACAGTCCCTGGCACGGCAAGGGACCATGACTCCTACACTTAAGTGTGGGCTGCATTGTAACTTCTTCCAAAGAGCATGGCGCAGCTTCACAGCAGAAAAACCTGCCAAATACTGGCTGCAGCCGGTGGCCAAGGTGACCAGTATCAGCAGTGATAAAGGGTGTTGAAACTGAAACTTCACCTCTACAGTCTGCTTCCCAAAACTTATAATCCCAGTCTAACCACGAGGTGGAGAAACCAGGCAAATTGCAATAGGGGAACATCCACAAAACACCTGATCAACACTCCCCCTGACACCGTCAAGGTCAACAAGTACAAGGAACATCTGAGAAACTGTCATGGCTGAGGAGACAAGATGACTAAATGTGATGTCATGTCCTGGTGGGATCCCAGGATAGAGAAAGGACCTTAGGTGAAAGCCTTTAAAAATCTGAATTAAGTATGGAGCTTTGTTAATATTGGGTTGGTCAAAAAGTTGGTTCAAGACTTTTAAGAAGTTATGGAAAAACACAAACTAACCTTTTGGCCAACTCAATAACAACATATTGATATTGGCTCAGTAAATATACCAAATGTAACATACTAATGCCAGGTGTTAATAATAGAGGAAACTGAGTGTGGAGAGGGTGGGGAGTTTCTACGGGAAACTTACTATCAGCTCAATTTTTCTGTAAATTTAAAACTGATCTAAAACATAGAATGTAAAGTAAAAAGCTAACAAAAATAAAAACAAGAAAAAATAAAGTCTACTAATAAAAAGGTGGATCATCTGGAAAGACAGAGGAACGTCTTCATGGGTGGAAGGCTTCATGCCCCTCTTGCACATAGCGTCAAGTGGCCTTAAGTAGTTACATGCAGATACAGATGACAGAATATGGAGACATACTGCACCTGTACCCATGGAAAGCAACACAGGACACTGACGATGGGGCTGGATAAAACCAAATCAAACATCCTTTTAAAAGGTTTCTAGGACTTCCCTGGTGGTCCAGTGTTAAGATGCCACTCTTCAACTGCCGGGGACATGGCTACAACCCCTGGTCAGGGAACTAAGAGCCCACATGCCTCATGACCAACAAATAGAGGGAAAAAAAGGCATAGAGTTTTCTTCTCATACAGGAAAGGAAAGGAAACCAGGCATACTACCTTTTCTGTAGGTATAAAGGAATTGATGCTTGGTTGAGACAGTGTTAAATGAATACTTTTGAATCACAGAGTATTTTCTCCAGGAAACAATGAGGGGGTCGGGGAAGCATTTGAAGGTTCATTTGCCTGCTTTTGTCAAAGACTTGCACCAGATCTGAGGAAGGTTTCCCGGTTCCAAAGGTCAGTTTGGTCAATGACATCTATAATATCATCATAATAAATATGTCAAAGTAAGTAAATAAATACATCACAATAAAGACATAAAAATGATTTAATGGAGCAGCTGGGGTTTATAACAAATACCAGCCTGAGAAGTCAAACAGAGTCATTCCCAACAGCATGAACTTTGCAGGTTTCCCTCGGTTAATTTCATCAACCACCTGTCAGAAATTTGGTGCAAAGGCTCTGATCTCAGATCACCATGTGGGCAGACCTTTGGAAAGAAAGCCTCGCATTTCCTCTGACTCAATTTCTGCCTGCATCAGGGAACTACAGAAGTCAAATCCCACAGCAGAAGTAAAATCTGCACTCAGTAAGAAAGGGCACATCTAAACCTCAATGATACTTGAGTGTCTGACAGAAATCCTATTTTCGATTTCTGTTTCACAACATGGACTACCCCTATGTTGCATGAAGCTGGTAATGCAGTAGTCAAGGCTGAGCTTCCTGCAGTACCGCTTACATTAGGGATTTGGGGAGGCCATCAAAAACCCGCCCAAGTGTTGACCTTTGGCAGAATTTCTCTTCAGCACCTCCCTGTTCTCTTTTCCTCTGGAGCTGGGAAAGGAGTCTTGGGCTTAGAATAATCTGGCATATATTTGTCGAGTGCCTACTATGTGGCAGGCACTGTTCTAGGATCTTGAAGTCTGGGTTCATATTCCAGCTCCACCAGTCCTAGCTCTGTGACTGTGGACCCTTAAGATCCCTGAGCCTCACTCCTTCCATCTGTAACTGCGGTTAGTCGTGTTACCTTCTTCAAGGAGATATTTTGATAATTCATGGAGATAATATATAACATAGAACCTAGCACACAGTAGGAGCTCAGTAAGTGTTGCATTTAATAGAATTTGCTTCCAATACCCCTGAGAACTCCTAAATTGGCACCTCTCCAGGGTTATTCAAAGTGGCCCCAGCCAGATCCATCCTCCACAGATGTTTCATATTCTCAGACAATTCAACCACTATAAAACTTTGTATTAAAGGACATTATGTATCCATTCCTCTGTTGATGGACATCTAGGTTGCTTCCATGTCGTATGTATTGTAAATAATGCTGCAATGAACATTGGGGTGCGTGTATCTTTTTGAATTATGGTATTCTCCAGGTATATGCGCAAGAGTGGGATTGCTGGGTACCTATATACAATGGAATATCACTCAGCCATAAAAAAGAACAAAACTGTGCCATTTGCAGAGATTTGGATGGATCTAGAGATGGTCATACAGAGTGAAGTAAATCAGGAAGAGAAAAACAAATATCCTATATTAACACATATTTGTGGAATCTAGAAAAATGGTATAGATGATCTTGTTTGCAAAACAGAAGTAGAGTCACAAACAGAACAGACATATGGATTCCAAGAGGAAAAAGAAGGGCTGGGATGAATTGGGAGATTGGAAATGATGTATAAATACTATTGCTACTATGTATAAAATAAACAACTAATGAGAATCGACTGTATAGAACAGGGAACTCTACTCAGTGCTCGGTGGTGACCTAAATGGGAAGGAAATCCAAAAAAGAGGGGATGTATACAGTGTGAGTATCATATAAAGAATGGTTTACATTTACATGTTTACATTTGAATTTCCACTCATCCTTTAAGGGCCCATTCAAATATCACTTTCTCTGAGAGACCTTTTTCCTCCATTGAATCCTCTTTGTTCTACTGCACTTGGGCTCTTGTCCTAAAACTGTGCAGAGCGCCACCTACTGGCCGAGTTTGCAGCTCTAGCCTCTGTCTCTCGCGCCAGAGTTCCCAGCATCTTGTGGGAGAGAGCCCTGCTTCTAAAAGACGGTAAAGGGAGAGGGTGGGATGATTTGGCAGAATGGCATCGAAACATGTATACTATCATGCAAGGAATGAGCTGCCAGCCTATGTTCGATACAGGATACAGGATGCTTGGGGCTGGTGCACGGGGATGATCCAGAGAGATGATATGGGGTGGGAGGTGGGAGGAGGATTCAGGATTGGGAGCTCGTATACACCCGTGGCGGATTCATGTCAATGTATGGCAAAACCAATACGGTATTGTAAAGTAAAATAAAGTAAAAATAAAATTTTTTTAAAAAATAAAAAATTGTGAAGCAATTGTCCTCCAACGAAATAAATTTATTTTTTTTAATGAATAAAAGTAAAAGACGGTAAAAAGTCAAGCCAATTGTTTAGACTTGCTGAGACAGGCAATGGGGAACCACTAGGTTGTGATGAAAGCGGTATTTTAAGATTACTCTGGCAGCTGGTAACAGAATGGATTAGTGGAGAGAGATCACAGTCAGAGAGGCCATGAGACAGCCACAGGGAATTTGTAGGAATGAGCCGGCATACCACCAGGAATACATTCCTCAGTCAGTGATGCCAGCCTGATCAGCAGGAAGACTCAGAGGCATAAAGTAGACACATTTTTTTAGCAACCATACCTGAACACCCAACTATAAAAGTTTCTGCTCTAGGACATCCCTAGTGGTCCAGTGGTTAAGATTCTGCACTTCCAATGCAAGGGGTGTGAGTCTGATCCCTGGTTGGGGAACTAGGATCCCACATGCCTTGCAGACTAAAAACATTTTTTAAACTGAAATGTTTTACTGTTTCTGTTCCAAGCCAGCATACTGAGAATTAGGAAAACTTAGTCATCTAAATACAGCCACTTTGAAACCTATTAATTTATTCCCTACATGGTATCACTACTGAAAATGAATATTTGATTAAGAGAATGAAGACAAGCCACAGAGAAGGAGAAGATATTTACAAAGCACATAACTGTTAAACAATTGGTATCTAAGATATACCAAGAACTCTCAACACACAAGAAGGAGAAAAAACAGCCCAATTTTTTAAAAATGGGCTACAGATCTGATCAAACACCTCACCAAAGAAGAGATACAAATGGAAAGCAAGCCCATGAAAAGATGTTCTACATCATATCTTCTTAGGGAGTTGCAAATTAAAACAGTGAGAAACCACTACACACCTCTTAGAGTAAAATCCAAAACACTATTTGATTGTTACCAAATACCCATGAGGATACAGAGCAACAGGAGTTCTTATTCATTGCTGGTGGCAATGCAAAATGGTGCAGCCACTTTCAAAGATAGTTTGGCAGTTTCATACAAAACCAGATGTACTCTTACCATAAGATCCAGCAGTCACACTCCTTGGTGTTTACCCAAAGGAGCTGAAAACTTAAGCCCACAAAAAAAATACACACACAGATATTTATGGAAGCTTTATTCTCAGTTGCCAAAACTTGGAAGCAATCAAGATGTCCTTCAGTAGGTGAATGGATAAATAAACAGTGGCTCATCCAGACAACAGAATATCATTCAACTCTGAAAAAAAATGAGCTAGCAAGCCACAAAAAGACATGGAGGAACCTGAAAAACATATTACTCAGTGAAAGCGGTCAACCTGAAAAGTCTACATGCTGTGCCATTCAACTTTATGACATTCTGGAAAAGGCAAAACTAGAAGGATAATAACAAAATCAGTGGTAATCAGGGTTTGGGGGGAGGAAGGAAGGGATGAATAGGTAGAGCACAAAAGAGTTTTCTGGTGATGAAACTACTCAGTATGATACTAGAATGACGGAGACTTGTCATTGTTCATTTATCCAAATCCAGAGAATGTACAGTACAAAGTGCATGCTGTCTCTTCAGTCGTGTCCGACTCTTTGTGATGCTATGGACTGTAGCCCGCCAGGCTCCTCTGTCCATGGGATTCTCCAGGCAAGAATACTGGAGNTTATCCAAATCCAGAGAATGTACAGTACAAAGTGCATGCTGTCTCTTCAGTCGTGTCCGACTCTTTGTGATGCTATGGACTGTAGCCCGCCAGGCTCCTCTGTCCATGGGATTCTCCAGGCAAGAATACTGGAGTGGGTTGCCGTGCCTTCCTCCAGGGGGTCTTCCCAACCCGGGGATTGAACCCACATCTCTTAAGTCTCCTGCATTGGCAGTCGGGTTCTTTACCACTAGTGCCACCCGGGAAGTCCCCGTACAATACGAAGAGTGAACCCTAACGTATATTGTGGACCTTAGTTAATAAGAATGCATCTTTATCATGCTGAGTAAAGTGAGACAGAGAAAACAAATGTCATATGATATAGCTTATATATGGCATCTAAAATATGACAGGGATGAACTTATTCACAAAACAGAAACAGATTCACAGACACAGAAAACAAACTTATAGTGACCAAAGGGGAAACGTGGGCAGAGAGGGATAAACTAGGAGTTTGACAAATACAAATTACTATCCATAAAATAGAAAAGCAATAAGGATTTACTGTATAGCAGGGAGAAGGCAATGAAAGCCCACTCCAGTACGCTTGCCTGGAAAATTCCATGGACGGAGGAGCCTGGTAGGCTGCAGTCCATGGGATCGCTAAAAGTTGGACACGACTGAGTGACTACACTTTCACTTTTCACTTTCATGCATTGGAGAAGGAAATGGTAACCCACTCCAGTGTTCTTGCCTGGAGNCAGGCTCCTCTGTCCATGGGATTTTCCAGGCAAGAGTACTGGAGTGGGGTGCCATTGCCTTCTCCATTCTCAATCCTATGATCTTCAATTTAGAGTAGACAGGTGGCCCTGATGGGGAAAATAGCTATCTTTGGGTCCCAATGCTAAGGCCAGCATTATTCGAAACTGGAATTGTTAAAAAGATGTTCATGGAAACCCTGCATGGTACAGTAACAAAGAGAAAAGACCCAAAACCAAGGGCGTGCTCTAGTCACACAAAGCTGAACCACTGGCAGGATGCATGTGCAAAGCATTTGTTTCTCTGGGCCTAAACTCCTTCACCCATACAATAAGAGAAGGTGAAAGTCATTCAGTCACATCTGACTCTTTGCATCCCATGGACTGTAGCCTGCCAGGCTCCACTGTCCATGGGATTCTCCAGGCAGTAATACTGGAGTGGGGAGCCACTCCCTTCTCCAGAGGATCTTCCTGACCCAGAGAGGGAACACGGGTCTCCTGAACTTGCAGGAGGATTCATCACTGTCTGAGCCACCAGGGAAACCCCATAAAATAAGAAACTTAAGTTAATAGACTTCTTGGTCCCTTGAAATTCTGTGATTGTTTAGAGGGCTGAGCAAAAGTTTTAATGCGGCAGGGTTCCTTATTTTGTCCACTGTTTCATTCCCAGTTCACTGAAAAATGACTGGCACACAGAAGAAACATAAATATTTTATTAAATCAATAAATTAGTGATTCAGTAAAGTTCAGTTCAGTTCAGTCGCTCAGTCGTGTCCGACTCTTTGTGACCCCATGAATCGCAGCACGCCAGGCCTCCCTGTCCATCACCAACTCCTGGAGTTCACTCAAACTCACNTTAACTTATATGCAGAGTACATCATGAGAAACGCTGGGCTGGAAGAAGCACCAGCTGGAATCAGGATTGCTGGGAGAAGCATCAATCACCTCAGATATGCAGATGACACCACCCTTATGGCAGAAAGTGAAGAGGAACTAAAAAGCCTTTTAATGAAAATGAAAGAGGAGAGTGAAAAAAGAAAGAGGAGAGTGAAAAAGTTGGCTTAAAGTTCAACATTCAGAAAATGAAGATCATGGCATCTGGTCCCATCACTTCATGGGAAATAGATGTGGAAACAGTGGAAACAGTGTCAGACTTTATTTTGGGGGGCTCCAAAATCACTGCAGATGGTGACTGCAACCATGAAATTAAAAGACACTTACTCCTTGGAAGGAAAGTTATGACCAACTTAGACAGGATATTAAAAAGCAGAGACATTACTTTGCCAACAAAGGTCCATCTAGTTAAGGCTATGGTTTTTCCTGTGGTCATGTGTGGATGTGAGAGTTGCACTGTGAAGAAAGCTGAGAGTTGAAGAATTGATGTTTTTGAACTGTAGTGTTGGAGAAGACTCTTGAGAGTCCCTCGGACTGCAAGGAGATCCAACCAGTCCATTCTAAAGGGTGTTCTTTGGAAGGAATGATGCTCAAGCTGAAACTCCAGTACTTTGGCCACCTCATGCAAAGAGTTGACTCATTGGAAAAGACTCTGATGCTGGAGGGATTCAGGGCAGGAGGAGAAGGGGACGACAGAGGATGAGATGGCTGGATGGCATCACCAACTCACCGACGTGAGTCTGAGTGAACTCTGGGAGCTGGTGATGGACAGGGAGGCCAGGCGTGCTGTGATTCATGGGGTCACAAAGAGTCGGACACGACTGAGTGACTGAACTGAACTGAACTGAACTGAGGTGTGTCTATTTCTTTCAAGAAATCTGTTTTAGGGTTTGGCTTTTTTTTCCTATGGAGACTCCTGTTTCCATGGTGCACTCCCAAGAATGTGTCTCTGTCCCAACTTTCAGAGGAGGATGAGCTCTGCAATGTGGTTTCTGACCATACAAAAAATGGCAGCCTATTTTCTCCAATGTTTGGGTCCCAACAGTCTGATGGAAACCATTGAAGAAACAATCTCACCTCAACCTAGCTGGTTTCACATTGTCTCCATACCAAGAGTCCATTTTATCCAGCCTTCCTTTCCCTTGGGTTTGCTTTGTCTGTTCTGAACACTTTCAAATTTGCGTCTTTTTCTAACCTCTTTTCTCCTCTTTGGGCAATGCAACTGTTTATCTTGTGGTTTTCATCTTTATTACTCACATTTCTTCACAATGAGTGTTCATTAAAATATTTTAAATTAAGACCTTTACTGCCTTCCTCACTGAGCCCATCGAATCTTCACATATGACACATTTTTAATTCTTATCACAGAACTTCAGGCAGTGTGTGCATTATATTCTGTTAAAAACCCTATTCTGCCCAAGGTTGTCACAATTCAGAGATTACAGCTTTCAGTGGGATGTTTCATTTAGGGATATAGTCATAGATTCACTTTGTTAGCCCAGCAAATACGGTCCATGAGCTTGTATTTCACACCTCATTTGATCTCACAATTCAACAAAAAAAAAAGTATAAAAAGAAGCAATTATTTATTTAGATTATGGGATGGATTTTAGAAGGATATTAGATAAGCATTAATTGTCACACCAAAGCAACAGTCCTTGTCCTTCTAACATCCCCAGGGAGGTCAAAAACAGAAAGTGAAGAAAGAGAAGAGGCCGCCAGAATGCCTGATAATTATATAACTCTGGTTATGAAAGGGCTTTTTTCCTCTTGTAACTTTATAAATCTCTTCTAAAGAGAATGCAGAATTGATTCTCTCAAAACCAAAAGTGATAACCACAGCCTGTGCTTATCCTTCAATTTAAAACATCAGCACTTGACCAGTCCAATATTTCAACCAAATCAATTCCATATGCGTAAACCATGGAGAAGGCTATTTGAGACCCACACAGTAATTTCTGAGGATGCATGTCCAGGCAGCCCACTGGGGCTGCTCCAGCCCAGCAGGAGGGTCCAGCAGGACTTCCTGGCCACTTCTTGTTTCTACCCTCCTGTTTCGCCCCAAGAACTCTCTCTCATACTCAAAGTCCAAGTCGTTAGGGTGGGTCCAGCCGTCCCCTACTTTTGCAACTGGCTGCAGGGATTGGTGAGTACAAGACCCACGTTACTCCAAGCAGAACCAGTGATGACCAGCCCCAAGACTTGTGCTGGAAACCATGGGACAGAGCATGTTCTCCCTGAAGAGACCAAGCCAGCAGGATGGATGCTGGGAGCTGCTAGTGGTCAACTTGCCACCAGAAAGGAAAGCCTGCTGGAGATGATACCAACCCAGAGGAAAGACAAGGAGACAGGTTGCTAGGGATACTGCATCCACTCTTGGTTCTGGGAGAAACTTACAGGTTTCCCCGCCTTGAACTTTTCCATGTGCTCCTAGGAGCCCTTTTTGCTTGAACTTCATTCATGCAGTACCTAAGGGTATCAGTCAAAGCCCATCTGATAAACACCCCAGCAATAAAGAGGAAGCCATCCAGTGGAGTCAAAGTAGAAATCAAACCACAATTCTTGACAGGTCCCACTTTTAAAGAGTGTGCCAAACACTGCTAGTTGACCATGCTTCTTCCCCGATAGCAAAGAACCTCTCCCAGTACAAAGCCTGAAAATAACAGCAAATATTCACTTTCCCAGACTGTGCTAATTCTTGAGCAAAGGCATAGAACCCACTGCTTACTGACGATATCTAAAAGGAAGACTTGAAGGGGAAATTGTCTTTCCAGTTGGAAAGGTCTTCTCTCCCAGCAAAAAAGATACATGAGGAGAAGCCCCCCTCCCTTCCAGTCTTTGTATACAACTAGACAAGTTTGTGATGTCTGGAACTGCTGCAGCCATCTTGCAGCCATGAGAAAACAAGCTGGAGGATGACAGCCAACAAACTGGGCATGACGGAGTGGAAAGACACAGCACACACCCGGGCGACACAACTGTGCTGCTTGATTAACCAACCACGGAAACAGCCGCCTCCAAATTTCTTGTCACATGGGATCACAAAATCCCACTGTAGCAGCCATTTTAGGTGGGAATTCTAGCACTTGCAACTGAGCCCAAATATGTAAATCCTAAGCTCTCTTCATGTATCAACGCAGGATTTGGGGGTGTTCAGATAGCAAGTAGAGATTTTCAGGGAAATCATGGGTCAACTGAGGTCTCAGACTAAAGTTCTGTCAAGGGATGTAAAGGACAATATCCAGAATGTTGATTTGGGAGTGAGAGGCACCCAGATCCCCTGATCAATACCCTTAATAGAAGGCTTCTTGGTCACTCAACCTGAGTCTTTCTTTCCTTTTGAAAGAGATCTTCAAAAGCAGTCAGAACAGAGTTCTAGCTGAGGTTGGCTGAGGTTGCCCAAGATGAGACAGCACTCAGCCTAGAAATCCATTGGAAAAGGCAAATTCCACCCAATCTCTCCATTTCTCATGCTCCCACCACTGACCCCCTCATTCATTCACCAAGTGCTCCTTTGGTGCCCAACATCATGGACCTCAAAGCATTTAAAAACAAAGAAAGAGAGACTTCTCTGGCAGTCCTGTGGTTAAGTCTCTGCACTTCCACTGCAGGGCATGTGGGGTCAATCCTGGTTAGGGAACTGAGATCCCACATGCCCCGTGGTATAGCCAAAAAACCAAAAACAAGAACTAAAGAAAAGAGAGCAGGTTATGACGATAGAAGGTGTTAAGTAAGAGATCAGAAAGGGGCTCATCCTGAGACCCTGAAAAGTTGGGTCTCATCCTGGCTGAAGGGGGAGCTATTAATGCCTTTAACACGGGTAGCAAGACTTCCCTGGTGGTCCAGTGGTTAAGAATCCACCTTGCCATGCAGGGGACTCAGGTTCAATACCTGGTCAGAGAACCAAGATCCCACATGCTGCAGGACAACTAAGTCTGCACATCACAACTACTGAGTCTGTACACCACGATTAGAGAGAAGCCCTCAGGCTACAACTAAGTCAAAATAATCCAGCCAAAAATAGATAAATATTTGGGGAAAAAAAAATCAGGGAGTATGGCATAGCCAGCATTGCTCAGTCAAAAGAGAAGAGAAGACAGGCAAAGAGATGGTAGAAAAGGCTATTGCAACAGGCCTGAGAAAAGGCTATTGCCACATGCCTGAGCTCATTCTGCTTGTTGGGAGCCCAGATGCGATATTATTAGCAATGACCTCCCTCTGCCTCCCAGGTGAGTTCAGCACCATAAAACCCAAGGGTGGTATCCGAGCTGGAGAAGATCCGCCAATGATGTGAAGTTGACCTAACTTCACATTCTGAGCCCATATGCCAATACCCAGGTGTGATATCTGCAAAACAATCACCTTTAAGCACTAAGAGACAATTATAGACAGCTTAGAGCCACCCTACATTCGCTCATTTAAAAAGTTCTTTTCCCACTTGCTTCTTAAATCATTTCTATTTTACACATTTCATTCTTCAGTTCTTCGCTGCCAACAATAACAATAATAAAATTTAAAAATAATGGTTATCAAACCCTGCACCATGACAAATGTGAGTACAGGTAATTTTTGAGATTGCCAACCTAATCAGGTCATTGATGTATAAAGAGCATAAAGGATAAAGCCTTCAGCCAGCATCACATTCCATAATGGAGCCATTCAGAAGCTGCAGGACGGAGCTGCACTGATGAGCTCAAAAGAACACATCGCCCATTAAATCCAGAGGCACTGCTTTATTTATACACACATTATTTTGCTATCAGCATCTGCAGCCATCCCCAACAAATGGCTGCTGAGGTACCTTGAGGATCCCAGCGCTTACCTGCTCTGTGTGTCTGGGTGATGGCCCACGCATGTGAGGGTGGCCGTGGTCTGAACACTGTCGTTATCTATTTCTTCCTGGACTGCCCACTGGTCCTCGCTGCTGACTCTCACTGCAGTTATTTTCACACCAGCTGCTGCCTTAATTCTGTCGGGTAGAAAAATATATATATATGACCATCTTAGTTCAAAACAGGGAGCTAGAATTGATCTCCCCTTTCCTCTGAGAGATGCAAAAAAGAGTGCCAGTAAATGGCTTTCCTTCAAAAACTAAGTGTCTTGTTATCTTTACAAGTGCCCCGAAGTAGGAGCTCCAGCGTTCTGCCACATGTGTTAATTTTCTGTTTGATTGGTGTGTTAGGAACCAGATCACTTTCTTCTTCAGGGGCCCTGCAGGATGGAGACAAAACAGATGTGTCTGGCAGGCATGGAGAGGATCTGGGGGCCGGTTCTTCCCTGGGGGTGGATGAGGAAGGGCTCTCATGAAGTAGAAGGGTCTGAGAGGCTGCAGGGGCTGTGCCAGCTGCAGAGGCTCTGTGGGAAAGAATGCCAGAGTCTCACTGGGCATTTCTCACCCACCACTGTCAAAGCCACCTCCTCATGTGCTCCAGGACTTTCTGCAGACCTTACAGCCCAGCATGTTCACTCATAGGCATATGAGCAACAGAGATGCATGCGTTTGTTTCCCCGAAAGACCTGTACAAGAAAGTTCATGGCAGCATTGTCATATTAAACCCAGTAGGGAAACAGCCTACATTGTCCATCAAAAGAAGAACTAATAAAATATACAGTCACCCAATGGAATAAGACAGAAATACCAAGAATGAACAGTGTAGTACCACACAAAACTACATGGATGCTGTGTTAGTTTCCAGCATACAGCAAAGTAAATCAGTTATACATATATTCCCCCCTTTTATTAGATTATTTTCCAATACATGTCATTACAGAGTATTGAGTAGAGTTCCCTGTGCCATACAGTAGGTCCTTATTAGTTATCTATTTTATATACACTAGTGTGTATGTGCCAGGGCTTCTTAGGTGGCGCTAGTGGTAAAGAGCCTGCCTGCCAATGCAGGAGAAGTAAGAGACGTGGGTTTGATCCCTGACTCAGGAAGAGTCCCTGGAGGAGGGCATGGCAACCCACTCCAGTATTCTGGCCTGGAGAGTCCCATGGACAGAGAGGGATCTGGAGAGCTAATCTGTATGCAGGTCAGGAAGCAACAGTTAGAACTGGACATGGAACAACAGACTGGTTCCAAATNAGGCCATTATTTCCTCATTTATTATCAAAAATATCAGTTTTATTCAAAAAGATTGGCAAAGTGGATATCTATTGTAAAAAAAAAAAATGCTGCTAGATAACATATCACCAATAGCCTTTGTTTTTAGCTCATGATACAGCTGAGAAAGAGTTCAAACCAGGAGGGGGCATACTGGTTTTCCATTTTTTCATTTTTATTATTGGCTTGAATTTTTAGGATCATCTTGACCAGCAGTTTCTCTGCAGAAGATATATTAAGTCACATGTACATTTTAAGAGTGCTAATTTATCATAATCAATAATATAGTGTAGAAATCCATTTCACCAAGAACATGTAATCTACAACATGTCACTGTATGTTCAGAATGAGATAGCCACCACCAACTCTGAGTTATAGAGCTCCCATTCCTCTTGCAGACCATGTGACCCAGAATCATCCACACTAGTGATTGAATGATGGAGCCAGTATCAATCATATATTCCCCCACTTCAGAGATGGTGGAGATGAGGTGACCCCCCAGGCCAGCCAGAAGCCAAAGGCTCAGTTAGGAGCTGGGTTTGTGGAAATGAACTCATACAGGAGAAGTATCTAGATGCTTCCAGAGAGACCCAGTGCCTCCCACCCCCATTCTAATTACGGCTGCCCACATTTTTAGTTCCCAGAAGGCCCAGCAACTGGCAATTCATCAGCTGTCAGGCCTCTCCTGGGAGCTCCGGTAGCTGCCTGAACACTCTCGAGCTTTCTCTGAGGCTGGGCCAAGGGAAGGAGGGGCTGGCACAGCCGCAGTTGGCAAAGGCCTGCCCAGGGAGTGGCTAATGTGGCTGAGGCCTCTGGCACAGGGCCAGGAGGCTGGGAGGCTAGTCTCCAGGCTGCTGCAGCGTACTCCAGACTTTGAGGCTAGGGATGAAGGGAGGGGACCCTCTGATTAAGGAGTCCCTGCAGTGCCCACCTGCCCCCCAACTTCTTGGCATCTGGGAAATCCCTGGGGGTGGAGTTACCCCCTCAATCCCCAAAAAGCTACCCCAGGCAGCTCAGTCCCCCGGAAGATGGGTGCTCTGCTTGGTCAGGGCTGGAAGTGAACCCAGAGAGGCTGGCCCCACCCTCCCTGTCCCACAGGTAACCCTGGGCTGCACCTCTCAGCCCACAGCCCTCCTTGGATGGACTTCCCAGGCCAGAGAGGTAGGAGGCCCCAGGTTCCAATCCTTCCACCCATCACCAGCCTTGTGACCTTTGGCCAGTTGTGACTCAGTTTTCTCAGCTCCAAAATAAGACCCTGATAAGATTCTTGAATGTGCTGTAAAGTGCATCCACCCAGGTATTTCTCATTAATCTAAGCCTCAATATCCAAGGTTAAATGCCCTCTTTCCTCCTTTGTTATTAGAACAATGAACACTTCTGCGCACCAAGCTCTTCGCTACAGTTATTGTGTTATAGATTCAGCACAGCCCTGAAAGATGGGTGTGTTGTTATCTGCGGCTTGCAGATGGGGATGTGCCGGCTCAGCGAGGTCAGCAGGCCAGTGAACAGCAGCAGGTTCACGCCCCACCCAGTCTGACCCCAAAACCCAGTTTCTCCCTCGCTCAACCCCTCTTACCACCACCTAGAGCCACCTAGGTCCCCTCCCTTTTGATTGGTAGCTCTGATCAGAGTCCCTCAAGAAGTGACCAACGAAAGATGGACGTGGGGAATTCCCTGGTGGTCCAATGGTTAGGACTCCACGCTTTCACTGCCAAGGGCCCAAGTTCAATCCCCTAGTTGGGGAGCTATGATCCAAGTCTCGTGGTGTGGGGGAAAAAAAGTAAGATGTGAAAGTTCTGTCTTCTGCCACCCCTGCTGCCATGGGCCGAGTGCTGGGGGAGGCGCTGTGGGTTGCACAACTTCCTCTGGCTGGGGCAACAGGGATGGAACCTCCCCACCCTGGTTTCAGGCAAATCGAAGGAAGCTCTGAAAGGAGCCTCTGTCTACAAGGTGCTGGCGGCCAGGCAGGCAGCCCCCACCCAGAGCGTGGCTAGGCTGAACTTGAAAGCATCTGTGATTATATGTGACAGCTCCCGCGAGGGTGGGGCACCTGGGCTCCAGTCTGGGCCGAGGTGGGCAGGCAGGGAGCAGATGAGGGCCCTCCCTGGCTCCTGACCTCACCCTGACTTTAAGAGCTGGGTTGGGTGGGGCTGGGAGTGCCAGGGAGCCAAGGCCTGGGGCTTCCTGAAGCTGAGACCCTTGGGGGTCTGGGGGGCAGCAAGCAGAGTGGGTCTCGGGAGAAGAGAAAACAAGAGGAGTCCAAGGTGGGAGCTCGACCAGGGGAAGAGCCCTGAGCACTAGAGATGAGAGCCTTACTCCGCTAGTGTCTTACGGGAGACCGTGGGCCCGTCACCTCATCTCCAAACCTGTTTCCTCATTGAAAAATGAGGGATACAGGACATATGTCAGGAGAAGGAAGGCAGGAGAGGGAGAGAGAGATTGTTAGGATTATGGCAGGAAGCTATGGGCAGCATCTTTTCCCAGAGCGGGTAGCGGGGGCATGGATCTCACAGGCGGTCAGACAGGAGGAGGGGCGGGCCTCAGGCTCCAAGCAAGTTTGAAGGAACTGCCCCCTCTCCCTGTCCGTGGGAATATTCAACAGAACAGGCTCGAGATAATAACCTGCAAACAGGGAAAGGAGCATTGACCCAAATCACACAAACAGCAAAGCCCTGACTAGATTCAAGGTTGCTGCATTTCAAGTTCCCCTGTCTAGGGCTCCTCCAGAAAACTAGATATAATGGGAGACTCAACCATAACCTTCCTCCTGACCCATTTTCAGTACTGGCCCTCAGGGTTTGTGATCTGAGTCTACTCTGCTGGGGGTGAGGGGGCAAACCGCCAAACCTACACACACCATTGCCTCTGCAACAGGGACACGTACATGCTTTCCTACCTGCCCCCTCCTTCAACTTCAGGGGGCTAATGATAACAATATATTCATTATCATGTACCCTGGACTAAAATGTTTACTTGCATTAAGAGGCTGAATCTTCAAAGCAACCTAGCGATGAAAGCATTATCATCACCACCATCATCATCCCCATTTTCCCGATGGGGAAACTGAGGCAAAAGACTCTCAACTTGCACAAGTTCATCAGTGAGTGGCAGAACCTGCATATGAACTCAGGCGGTCTACCTTCCGAGACCGCCCTAACCACGCTGCTTCTTAAGGCATTATTTCACAGACACGCTGCCGTCCAAATGCTGGCTGGCTCTGCCAGTTCCTAGTTGGGCGGCCTGGGACTCTCTGCTCGACCTTTCTCTCTCTCTCTCTCCCTCTCGGCTTTGTCCTCCCCGACTGTCCACAGATAGCGGCCCAGCGCTTTAGCACCCAGGCCTCTGAGCGTCCGGCAGTGGGCAGTGCGCCGACATCGGGGCTCTAGTCATTTGTTTTCTTGAACAAGAGAAGGTTCCAGATGTGGGCAGGGCCTCCCTCGCCCCGCCCTGCGCCCCGGTATGCAGTAAGGGGGAATGCAGGGGGAGGGGCTGCCCCCTGGCCCGTCATTGCCATTAATAGAGACCTGAAGCACCGCCTGCTAAAAATACCCGGCTGGAGACCCATAAAAGCGCTGCGGGGTCCAGCGCTGGCCACTTCTCCCGCTTCTCCGAGCCTCCTCCGGACGCACCGAGAGCAGCCAGCATGGCCGAGCGCCGAGTGCCCTTCTCGCTCCTGCGGGGCCCCAGCTGGGACCCTTTCCGCGACTGGTATCCGGCCCACAGCCGCCTCTTCGACCAGGCCTTCGGGCTGCCCCGGCTGCCCGAGGAGTGGTCGCAGTGGCTGAGCCACAGTGGATGGCCGGGCTACGTGCGCGCGCTGCCCGCCGCAGCGATCGAGGGTCCCGCCTACAACCGCGCGCTCAGCCGGCAGCTCAGCAGCGGGGTCTCCGAGATCCAGCAGACCGCCGACCGCTGGCGCGTGTCCCTGGACGTCAACCACTTCGCCCCCGAGGAGCTGACGGTCAAGACCAAGGACGGCGTGGTGGAGATCACTGGTGAGCACCCCCCGGCCCCCGCCCCAGGGACACCGGCCCCTCGCCTCNGAGCACGGCTACATTTCCCGTTGCTTCACTCGCAAATACACGTGAGTCCTGGCTCCGGATCTGGGGGGCGGGGGGCGGCAGAGGGGCGCGCGGGGACGCCCTGGTCTGTAACTCTTGTCCACCCTCTCTGCCCGTCCAGGCTGCCCCCCGGTGTGGACCCCACCCTGGTCTCCTCCTCTCTGTCCCCTGAGGGCACGCTCACCGTCGAGGCCCCGTTGCCCAAGTCAGCCACCCAGTCGGCCGAGATCACCATTCCCGTCACCTTCCAGGCGCGTGCCCAGCTCGGCGGCCCCGAAGCCGGGAAGTCCGAACAGCCGGCAAACAAGTAAAGGCCCTTAGCCCAGCGGCCCACCCCACAAGTAGCCATCACTGACCATCCTCACCCGCCAAACCTCTAATGTTCTTTTGATACGTTTATCTTCTGTTTTTCTCAAATAAAGTTTGAAGCCACTGCCCGCTACTGCCTCAGACCCTGCTGTTTTTGTGAAGGAAGAAGGGTTGGTCCTGGTTTGACGT
This sequence comes from Neotragus pygmaeus, assembly GCA_006410875.1. NCBI lineage: Eukaryota > Metazoa > Chordata > Mammalia > Artiodactyla > Bovidae > Neotragus > Neotragus pygmaeus. Next base: position 993,857 of record SJYV01026809.1, on the reverse strand, counting down.
TTGCTGAGGGCCCCAGGCAGGGTCCTGTGGGTGCAGTCGTCCATCACAGCCCTGCCCTCCTGTACCCCTTGTTCATTAAGAGAGAAGCAGTGATTGTTCCTCGGAGTTAAAACGCCCAGGGCCGGCCGGGGAGCAGGGGAAATAAAGAGGCACTTGACCCAGGCTTGAGCACTCAGGAACCACCCGGGTAAGGGGGCAGGCGAGGGGAGACTGGGCAGGGCTGGTGGAGAGGGCTTCCTGGGAGCTCAGATTCCTGACTTCATCGTAGAGGGGCTGGACCGGGTAGACGGGAGGGCAGGTGTGGCCACCCCCAGCGGCTTTCTGAGGGGCGATTCTCCCAGCCCAGCCCGCATAGGCAGCATGGGACCTGAGTCCTCAGGTCTGAGAGTGCCCCGCAGAGAGTGATGAGCAGGTGTGGGTTAGGTTTTGGTGGAAGAGAGGCAAAGACCTGATGGGGGAAGCGGTGGCCACAGGAGGGCCTACCTTGCCTGTCCCTGCCAGGAACAGCCACGCCTGCCTTGGCCTTCTCCTTTGTCTCTGCCCTCCCCACCACCCTCTTCTACCCACTCACTGTTTCCCTGATGAAGGAGGGTCTGGGAAGACCTTGGGGAGGGAGGACGAAGATGCAGGCTTTGGAGCCCAGTCTGAACTGCTCAAGGTCTTGAGAGACCTTAGTCTTCTCCACCAACAAGGTCCTAGAGCCTGGGGCTCTGGCCAAGACAGACCCTGTTCTGATTGCTCAGCCGGGCTTTGCAGGGTTCCTGAAAGGAGCAGCACCCGCAGGGCAGGGCCTTGAGCACCCACCCACAACCATCTCCCCCTACGCTGCCCAGCTTCCCAGTCTCTACTCCCTGGTGCAGGCTTCATGTTCGGACATCATGATCTGGAGCAGGCGTAAAGCCAAGGCAGGTCCCAGCCCTCCAGGGCCCGCCGAACCTGGAGGGAGGCCCACAGAGAAATAAACACCTGGAATAAGGGTGGTGCTGGCCCAGCTGGCAGCGCGGGTCTGGACCTGTTGGCCAGGGCGCTGCCCAGTCCACCCACCCTCCCACCGCTGCTTCCCTGAGCTCTGATCTCAAATCTTCCGCCCGCCTCCCTGACATGCACACTCCCCACGTCTCAGGTGTCTCCTGGACGCCTCCACTTTGCCGGGCCACGACCCAGAGTCAGCCCATCCGCGTCTCACCCTCACTCTGCTGGCTGGCACCCTTGCAGCTGGCAACAGGATGGCCCTGACTTCCACGGGTGTGTCTGAGTCCTCCTGTCTGGTCAGAAAGCGATCGCGAGGCTGCCAGCTCTTCCACCGGTGCCCTTGATGTGTGGCAGAGCTGGTGCCAAGCCTTTGACAAGGTAATCCTCAGGCCAGCCCTGAGTTACTCCTGCTTGGCAGCAAAGCCTCAAAGAAGTGAAGAGACCTGGGACTTCCCTGGTGGTCCAGGGGCTAAAACTCCAAGCTCCCAATGAAGGGGGTTCAATCCCTGGTCAGGGAACTAGGACCCATGTGCCACAACTAAGACCCAGTGCAGCCAAATCATAAATAAATAAAATTATATATATAAAAAGAAGTGACCTGCCTGGGTATACCCAGTAGTCCTGGAGGGCCATCTGAGTGACCACAGGTACCGGAGAGCAGACGAGCTCAGGACCCAGGCCGGGGCAGGGGCGGGTGTGGGGAGCGGGCCTCCACAGCTTGAAGTGCTGCCCAGGGAGGCTCCATGGAGCCTCAGGAGGAGATGGATGGGGATGGAGGTGAGCCTGGGGGCCAGGGCCACTCAAGGAAGCCAGCCAGGCTGCAAAACAGAAAGAGCTGCCGGCTCTCAGGAAGACCCAGAGTCCAGGGCCGTGGCCGGGGGCAGGAAGGGGTCAGCGCCTGGGTGCAGTCAGTGCTCCAACTGGAATATAGGTCTAGAGGCTCAGACCGTCCTCTAGGACACAGCTGGGGTATGAGGTCCGTAGGAGGTGAAGAGTTGGGGCTGCAGTCTCTGTTGGAAACCCAAAATAAGTGGTGAGGAAGCAGGGATGGAAGCTCAGTAGGCTGCCTGGGTCGTATCGTCAGGAGCAGGGCAGAGGGAGGAGTGGAGTCTGAGGCTGGGCTGGTCCTATGTACGCCCCGAGCTCAGCTCAGATGTGGGATCTGGGACTTCCTGGTGGCCTAGTGGGCTTCCCCAGCGGCGCTAGTGGTAAAGAACCCGCCTGCCAATGCAGGAGACGTGGATCCATCCCTGGGCTGGGAAGATTCCCCTGGAGAAGGAAATGGCAGCCCACTCCAGTATTCTTGCCTGGAGAATCCCATGGACAGAGCCTGGCAGGCTACAGTCTGTGGGGTTGCAAAGTGTCGGACACGACCGAAGCGACCACGCTCACACTCACACTGGTGGTCCTGAAGAGGAAAAGTTAAAATTTTACATCACCTCCTGTTCCTTCTGCCTCTGCAACTCAGCTGGCTCCTTGCAAAGTCTTGATCACGTAGGTCACGTAGTCTCAGAACGTGGGGACTTTACTAGGAGCTGCACCTTATCTCCCTCACCCTTGTCCTGCTCTTTGCAATTGCTCAGCCCCTGCAAACCTGCTTCATCATGCCTGTCCGTGTAAAGGTCAGGCATCCCCCTCCCTTAAACCAGCCTGTTAGCAGCTAGTGTTGCCCACTATAGTCCGTCTATAAAAACTCTGTAACCCCTTTGTTCGAACTCAGAGCTTGGAGTGTTAACTCCTCTGGGCCCGCCGGCGTAATAAACCTGAGTTCTCCAACTCTCCGAGTGTGGTGCTTGGTTTCTCGATTACTGGTTTCTGTAACATTTCCGGAGGCCCCAGCGAGATTCCAAGCACGCCAGCCCCTTGAGCCACCAGACTGGTGGGTGACTCAGCCTGGCTGGAGCGAAGGAACCCCGAGACCAACAAGGAGGCACGCCACTTGACGGTATTCTGGGTTCTCTTTCGGACCAGTGTTCTGACCGACTCTCTGGACAGCCAAGGCCCGACAGGACTCGGGGGAAGGAAGGCATTGTGACTGATAACCTCCTTGGAGCTCCCAGGAAGGCAGCAACAGTTAAGGAAACCTGGGGACTCCGGAGAAGGAAGGCATTGTGATAGCCTCTGAATGACTGTGAGTGCGTGACTGCTGATTGAACAGAGAGAGAAATTTTTTTTTTTGGAAACTGCAAAACCAATTCTTTTTGCATATGCAATTAAAACTAACTAGCTTGTTAAAAGTCCTGCCTAGGAAAAAGCTTCAAGTTAACCCTTTCCGTGTCCTTGAAATACACAGCCCACTTCTTTGCCTGAGACCTCGGCCTTGGGCAAATTAGAACTTCAAGCAAAGAAAAAAAGGAAGTCAAAGAGAGATTTTAAATCTCACATTGAGAACTATAAGATCTCTGTCTGTCTGTCTGGATTTATGTATGTCTCAGTGTATGTCTTTTGTTTTTTTCTGATAATATTGTTGAAGTTGTAAATGAGTTCTAATTTAACTGGCCTAAAGAAAAGTAAGTGCTTACAAATCAAACAATTCTAAATACAAGAAAAGTTAACCTAAACAAATTTCAGATTCATGTGAACTGGGAAATATTAAATATCTAATATTAATGTTTGTTTGCTAATTTAATAAGGATGTAGGGTGTATGCTTTTAATAAAGAAGGTATAAGAAATAAAATTACATTTTATAAAGGAAAAGGAAAGTAGTTCTGACTTGCAGATGGCTGTTATAGAAAGTGATTAAAAAGTTTGTGGAAAGTGGACCCTAAACAAAGTTTTGTGCATAGTTAGGACTAAGTTTAAAATAAATTTAATTAAGTTTACCTAAATGAGTTTAAAGTAAGCTGGTGCAAAACTTGAATTTGGCCTTTCTCTCTGTTAAGAGGACATAGTTTCTTCAGATGTTGAACTGCTTTTAATAATAGATATAAGTTTCTTTACCTCTTAATTGTTCTGTATTTACCTTTGAAATCTTTTGTTAACTTTGGCTAAGTAAATAACTATTATTTCATAGTAACTTATATGATCCTACCTGACTGAATATAGTTATAAACCCTTTTGACATTTACTGAAAAAACTTCCTAAATAACTTGACTTCTAGCTAACTTTGGGATGCTTCAGAGGGCCCCTGAAACATCCCAAAGAGCTATTAAGCTACCTGGGTTCACTGGACATGTTAAATTACATGGGAAGTACTGTTAAAGGGGTGAAAAATCTTTTCAGGTTATACTGTATGGCTGATGTTACTAATATAGATATCCTAAAATTATGTGAAATTCATATGGATCTGATATGCCCTGATAAAATATAGTCAGTTATAATTCTAGTTATCGTATTAAAGTGTTACGACAAGGTTTCTTTGTCAACTGCAATAGAATCAGATTCTAAACATGCCTTCTATGGTTTTACTCTCGTGCCTTTAGAAAAATACTGCTAGTTCTTCAAGATTTATGGAGAAGACTTTCTAAGATTAAGCACATAAACAAATTTTGTTACTAACAGTAAGCTGGTACCAGACTGGAATTTGGTCTTCTCTCTGTTTAGAGAACAAAGTTTTCTTAGAATGCAGCTTTTGATAACAGATTATTAATTTCTTTGCCTTTAAGTGATTTAGATTTGTTTTTAAAATCTTTGTGTTACTTTGCTAAAATAAATAAACATTATTTAAAATTATGGTACAAGTAGACAAAGTTCATTCTGCTTCTACCAAAAAATAACCCCTCATGGTTAGACTTTTGAAATCTTGAGGTCCTTAAAACATGGCAATAGTCTGCTCCTAAATCAGGAAATTAAAAATGGATAAACAACAGCTAAAAACCAAAGAGCCAGGGCTACGGAAATCTAAGAAGGCCCCTGGGCTTTTCCCGGCTCCCTGACAGACCTCATTTTTATCTGATGGGATTAAGCCTTCCCTGGCTACAGTGTTACTGCCGTCACAATGAGTTCCCCTGAAAAAAGAAAAAATTATGTTTCACTGAGTTTTAAATTCTAGTTTTGTTAATTAAGGTCTGTGCTTACTAAGACTCACTTCTGAGATAGTTCCTTGTTATGCTATATTGCTAAAAGTTTTAATTAAGTTATTAAAAAGGATACTCTAAGATTGTTTCTAAAGCTTAAGTCAGTAACCAGTCTTTGGATAAAGGTCAGATGGTCCATGATGTACAACCAGGAGATTAACACTTGGCTATAATCATGTAACTGAGTCAGATGACCTGGGGTATACCGGGCTATACCCAATGAAAGTTCTTGACTTAAATTCTTGCTTGTGACCTTACTAATAACTGNGGAGATTAACACTTGGCTATAATCATGTAACTGAGTCAGATGACCTGGGGTATACCGGGCTATACCCAATGAAAGTTCTTGACTTAAATTCTTGCTTGTGACCTTACTAATAACTGCTAGCTATATTATTTTCTATGTAGCTTGTTTCAGAAGATTATTTCTTACCAAATGTGTGGCTGAGCCTGAGATAAAATGCTGATATGCAATTCCATATGAAATCAATAATTGTAATAATGTAACTCTAGATATGAGAAGAAGCAACAAGAGGAAATATTTTCCTGGACCAAGAGGCTGGTAAGACAGGTATGGTCCAGAGACTTTTGCCACTTACAAGGCCTGGTCTAGTGACAACACATTGAGTGCCTGTCAGTGGAATCTTTGTTAGACCTGGGAATGAGCCTTCCCAGCACCATGGGACACAATGAGCTTGAAATGCCCCCAAAACATGGTCAAATATGTGGCTATGAAGGGGCCCTGCTGACTGGAAGCTGGCCCTTGCCAGCTGCCTCTACAAAAATTAAATCGTGACCACTATAAGACCTTCAACACCCTCTTGAAAGGAGTTCAGGATGGAGACAAAAAATAAGACACTCCATGCTCTGGGAAAACCCTGGAAAAACAGGCCTTCAGATAGTCAGATGTTTTTAGGTAAAGATTTTTATGAGTCCAAATTATTACATCTTCTCATACCTAGAGAAACACTAATGTCACAAACCAATGTCTGGACCTGGTTCTCCCGGCTAGCCCCCCAGCAGCTTTCCTACTTCTATTAATCTTTGGGCCATATATCTTTAACTTTCTTGTTAGGTTTCTCCAAATAGTATTACGACAAGAATATCCCCCGGCCATCACCCAGACAGTGCTAGAACAAGCTGCCTTATCATTCTGTGCACTCTCATCTCCCTCTGTAAATGCACCCTGAGGTCCTCAGGCTATTCTCCCTTTAAGATCTTATACGGGAGACCACCGCCAGTGGTAAAAAAGCTCAAGGGAGACCACCAACAACTAGCTGACCTGGAGATGTCCCGACACCTCCAGGCCCTGGAAAAGTCTTCCGCCATATCACCCAAGAAATCTTAGAAAGGACACCCATTCCTTTGGGCAATTGGGTTCATCCCTATCAGCCAGGAGATAAGGTATGGGTTAAAGATAAGGAAAGAAACCCAAAAACCCACTTCAGCCCGTTTGGACAGGCCCCCACACGGTCATCCTGGCAATCCCTACTGCCGTTAAAGTCATAGGTCCCGTCTCTTGGATCCACCGCACCCAAGTCAAGAAGGCAGCAGCTTCCTGTGATGAGGACACCTGGAAAGCAGTTCGAGACCCCAAAAACTTCCTCAAGGTCCAGTTCCAAAGACAACAGCCCTCACCCATGAAGGACGCTGAGCCCTGCTCTAGTCACTCTGGAAGCTGACTACTCAACGCTCGGCAGAAGCTTGCAGATTCTTCAGCCTTGCTCCAGCCACACACTGGCAGCTGGCTGGTCAATGCATGGCAGAAGCCAGAGGATCCGGCTACCAAAATATCGATGGATTTTCATTGTCAACCCTGGCCTCGATCCCTAATTGGTATTATTGCTGTGCTTTTCATTACAAGACCAACTAGACCACTGGCTAATTGGTCTTGTAATGAAACCCCTGGCTGAGGTGGTTTTACAGAATAGGAGAGGGCTAGACCTGCTGACTGGAGAAGGCAATGGCACCCCACTCCAGTACTCTTGCCTGGAAAATCCCATGGATGGAGGAGCCTGGTAGGCTGCATGCAGTCCATGGGGTCGCTAGGAGTCGGACACGACTGAGCGACTTCACTTTCACTTTTCACTTTCATGCATTGGCGAAGGAAATGGCAATCCACTCCAGTGCTCTTACCTGGAGAATCCCAGGGACGGGGGAGCCTGGTGGGCTGCAGTCTATGGGGTCGCACAGACTCGGACATGACTGAAGCGACTTAGCAGCAGCAGCAGCAGACCTACTGACAGCTGAAAAGAGAGGACTCTGCCTCTTCTTGAGTAAAGAATGCTGCTTTTATGTAAACCGATCAGAAATAGTCAAGGACATGGCCCAACAGGTAAGGGAACAAATCATAAAAAGGAGAGAAAAACTAGCCAATTCCTGGGGTAATTTAGAGTAATATCTGGAGCTGGCCCTTGTGGTTTCTCCCTTTAACAGGTCCTCTCATCATGCTCTTTGCAGTGCTATTGTTTGGCCCTCGTATTCTCAATGCAATTACCCAGTTCATAACCTCTTGGGTTGAATCCATAAAGCTGCAAATGGTAATAGCTCAATATAGCCCCCTAAATGATGGGAAGCTCTGAATGTCCTACCAAAACATGAGATGATGCTTTCTACAACAAGTGATAGAAGCATCAAGAGGGGGCAATGAAGAGGAAAAGTTAAAATTTTACATCACCTCTTGCTCCTTCTGCCTCTGTAACTCAGCTGGCTCCTTGCAAAATCTGGATCACGTAGGTCACATAGTCTCAGAACGTGGGGACTTACAATACTAGGAGCTGGAGCTTATCTCCCTCACCCTTGTCCTGCTCTTTGCAATTGCTCAGCCCCTGCAAACCTGCTTCATCACGCCTGTCTGTGTAAAGGTCAGGCATCCCACTCCCTTAGTTTAAACCAGCCTGTTAGCAGCTAGTATTGCCCACTATAGTCGGTCTACAAAAACTCTGTAACCCATTTGTTCGGGGCTCAGAGCTTGGAGTGTTCACTCCTCTGGGCCCACTGGCGTAATAAACCTGAGTTCTCTAACTCTCTGAGTGTGGTGCTTGGTTTCTCAATTAATGGTTTCTGCAACAGTCCAGTGGCTAAGGCTCTGTGCGCCCAATGCAGGGGGCCTGGGTTCGATTCCTGTTAGGAGAACTAGATCCCGCATGCTGCAACTAAAGATCTCACGTGCCACAACCAAGACCTGGCGTAGCCAAACAAATAAATAAATATGTTTCAGAAAGAAGATGTAGGCCTGGCAGCACCTCTGGGCAGGCTGGCTCAGGTCTGGGTACCCCACTGGGAGAGACTGGCTCTGGGGTGTTGCGAGACCTGGGGAGACTCCGCCCTACTGGTGTTCCCGCCTCTCCAGGCCTTTCTCTGATTTCCAGTGGGTTGCTCTCTAAAGGCCTCCCATGTCCTTCCTGGCTGCAGACTCAGACACTGGCCTTGGTTCAGTGAATGCCAGGATCTGGGCCCCTCTGCCCAGCTGAAGAGCAACTGGGGGGCAATGCCCCTGCTCCAGGTCAACGACAAAGGCTCCCTCTCAGACTTCAAACCCCTGAGCCTGCCACTCACCCCTCCCCAGCTTCCCTAGGNGTCCTTTATCGAGCCCATCTTTGCATGAAATGTTCCCTTGGTATCTCTAATTTTCTTGAAGAGATCTCTCTATATATATATCTAAAGGTTACTGTAGATAACATTTAACCTTTGATACTTTGGGTTCCAAGGACATCAGTGTACACCTGACAAATTCTCTGAAATTTTCTGTGATTGTAGCTGACCAAATAAATAATCCCTTTCCGGTTCATATCTACTTAATTGTCTAGAAGTAGGGCCAGCTTTAGAATCGACCCATCACAAACGTTTAAATGATGCCTCCAGTTCCCTAGGCACTTGACTCTGTTCAGCTCTCACATATGCGGGTTTTGTGCCCTGAGAGGCTCTCCTCTAGTGATCACGGTGTGGCTGCAACAGCTCCAGATCTCGCATCCTCACCAACAAAAGAAAAGTAAGACTCTCTTAAGATTTTGTTCTTGACTCCAGAACAAAATCCAGGAGCCAGGTCTTCATTGGTTGAACTTGACTGAGTATTCAACCTTGGACCCATAACTGTGGCTGAGGTGGGTGAAAGGACAATGCCCAATGGTTTGGCCCATCAGTGACCATCCTGCACTAGGTAAAGTTAACCCCATCTGAACCACAGGGAGGGGTTAGCAGGGAGTGGCTGCCGAAAGGAAATTCGAGCTAGAAAAAAAATGGATGGTAGGAATCAAAAACACAAGCCTCAAGCTGAATTATTGAGGTTCTGCCTCTCTCCTACATAGAAGTTATAAAATTGTCCCTAAATCCTAGTTCTCAGTCCAAACCTTTCCCAGTTTTAGATCCTATTTGTTACAACAATCTAAGCCCAGAAAAATCCATGTCTTGAATATTCATTAAGTTTGTTTTAGAGAAATATTTTTAGGCTCAGTGATATTCTTAACTCTCGTTATTTAAAAACTACAATAACCTAAACCTTGTGACAATGATTGATGGTCTCAGCACTGTAATGAGTTTGAGGGATTTGGGGGCTGATCAAGGGAAAGATATGCCCACAAGGTGGCAGTAGCACGCAAAAGCCTTACCTGGGCAAAGATTTGATAGGTTTGCATGTTACTGTAGGAGTCCCTCGCAGCCTAAGATCCTCCAGACTATATGCGGGCCACTAGCCAGAAGGGAAGGAGGGCAGGGAGCCCCAGAGAGAGGAGAATCAGAGAGGGAACTTACATGTCACTGAGCGGAACGGTGGGAAACCTTCAGGTCAAACAGCTCCAAAGCACCACGGCAGCTTGGAGTCTTAAAGCTACAAGGTCTATCGCTAACAGACGTTGGGACAGTTTTGCAGGGCATGCAAAGCAAGCGAGCTCTAAATGTCTAATACAATATGCTTATTTAAGTATATTTAAAACAATTAGATGTGTGAAAAATTGAGTTTGACTCTTAAGCTAAGAGGTCCTAGTCTACTGTGAAGAAATAAACAATACAAGGGCCAACCTACAGGGATCACCTCTGGTTCATTCATGTAACCATTTCCTGACATTCACCAAAAAAAGCCTTATATTTCCATAGGGTCTTCATGATACAACTGTTTGTTATCTGTGTTCTCCAAGTTACGTGATTACATAGAAAAAAATAACACGGCAAGCTAAGAAACTGTGAGATGAACAGAGCCTTCAGGAAACCAATCCCCACTCTCACTCGGTGTTTGGATAACAGTGGCACCAACTCAGCACCTTCCGTCTTTCGGGGAGTGGGGTCAGACCCTGCTGATTGTCAGCTATAAATAAAATGCCAATGCAATGCAAATCTATTGCAAAGTGTAAATGCCAACCTCGGAATATGGAGGATTGACAAATGCCAACCAAGCTACTGAGAAAAAGGATCCAGCAAAGGAGCCACCCCCTTTCAAGAGATACTTACTGACGGTTCCCAAGTGAAGAAGGGGAAATCAACGAGAAAAGAGATAAGTGCTTCAAAAGAGAGCGGCTTGAGTAGCAAAGCAGAGTGAAGCTCTTGGGGAAATTGGGGAAGCCTTGAAATACTTCCGCTAAGCTGGTCCTTTCTGAGATCCTACTGACAACATCAAGTGTGAAATGAAAAATGCAACACCGTGCAGCTCTATAAAATTGAAGGGAAATAACCACAAAAAACTGTCAAGAGGCAATGAATGTATTCTTCATTCTGAGCAGCACTGAAAGGGAATCACTGGATTTTGTTTACTTGTTTATCTTTATTTCATTTCTCAAAGAAGAAGAAAAATCCCAATCAGGTTTCGTTTTTCTCATGACTTTCTATATGTGATTTTATGTTCCCATTTTCAGTGGATTCATTTCCATTGGCCAGATATTTTCGAATTAAAGAAAAACTTTCCATAACACACTTGTAGTTTTAAATGTCAATGCTCTGAAAAGTGCATATTTTACACATGTGAAATATACCAACATTCTCTATTGGCGGGGAACTGGCTTCCTCAGAGCTCCTAAAACAGCACATGACTTCCTGCCTTTAAACCTTTGCTCATGTTGTTCCCCTCGCCTGAAAAGATCTCCCTTGACACCCATAGGACTCACTCCCTCATCCTCTTCAGGTTCCAGCAAATATCTCTTTGAGCCTTTCCCAAACCACTCAATCTAAAATAAAGCCCTATCTAGTTCTCTGTCTTTTGTTTATTCTCTGTCTCTCCTGCTGGACGGAAGCACCAGGAGACTGGGTAGAATTTTTTTTTTTAATATGGTGTTTCCTGCTTTATCCATTGTTCTGAGACTGTGCCAGGGAAATTGGAGGTGCTTAATAACTGTTGGTAGAATGAAAGGTCTCTATCTAACCATCTATCTCTGGGTGCTCCATAAATATCAGACCTTCAGGGCTGAAAATGCCCAGTAAGAGATAAAAGCTATCAAGAGCAGGGGACAGAGTTCAGGCATGAGAACCCCGTGGACCAGGGGTTCTTAGACTTTTGGACCATCAGAATAGCCGAGTTACAGCTATCTGGACCCCATCTCCAAAGACTGCGACTCACTAGGTCTAGGGCAGAACCCAGCAGTGCTGTTTTTAAACAGGCTGCCATTCTGATGCAGGTGGTCCCCAGAACAATCCTTGGATAGCAGTGCTTGGGACACATTTCAGACAATCACATTCTGTCAAGGAGAGTAACACCAAGGAACATCTGGTGCTCAACTCACTTTCTGAGATAAGCCCAGCCCTGGGCGCTGGAGCACTTTCAGGATGAGCTTCGGCAAAACTGTAAAGACACTTTCAATTTGGATTCTCCCAGAAAACCACTTTCTCTGTGATAAATTAACCACAGAGAGAGGCATGAATCTCCCACTAGGTACCTGAAGACTGGCAATGGCAGGCTCTGCTGAGAGCTCATTGCAGACCATGATTTAAACTTGGGAGAGATTACAGGACAGGAGAAAGAGTCAATGCAAGGAGCCTGCCGTGCTCATGACTACAGAGCAGGTGGGGCTCCCTCCCGTCCAGGTGGCTGGACCTGGACTCTAAGGATAGATACTTTCGGTCTCAGTCCTAACGAGAGCAGTAGTCAACTTGAAGGATAAACAAACAATCCGTGCTGGAAACCCTTCAGAGTGGAGTCCTCGAAGGCATGGCTTTCAGCTCTGAGAACAGGCACGTGTAAAGTAGGGTTTTAATTCCAGTGAGAACGTCCCCAAAGCAACACACGCTGATTCCTGAGGAGCTATCTCCCGTCTCTTATCTCACTGTTTAACCTTTCACTTAAGAAAGCTAAAAATTCATCAAACTATACATATAGCCTTTGACAAATCGGAAATTTGACGAATCGCTCCCTTCTTTTACACTTCCTATGGCATTGAGATAAGTATATCCAAAACTCTGCGTTGGCCCCCAGACACCCAAAACCAGCAAAAAATTACTGTCTCCAGCCTGGGGCATGTCTTACTTAGCCACTTACTTATTTACTTCTGGTCCATACCAGGTGCAGCAGGCAGTAGGGTGGTCCACTATGAACCGGGACTCCAGGGGATCACATCTTTTAGGATCTTTTCCCCTTGAGTGTGGGGAGGGCCTGTGCTTCCTACTAATCAGAATAGTATGATAGAAGTGATGAAATGTCATTCCATGGTTCCATTACATTTTATAGGACTCCATCTTGCTAGTGGACTTGCTCTACAGAATCTCTGTCCCAGGTGTCTTCGAAGGAGTAAGCAGTCATGTTGGGAGACCCACATGGCAAGGAGCTTGGGTAGTCTCCAGCAACTGAGGACCAACAGTCAGTAAACATCCAGGGCCCGAAGTCCTATAACAGCAAGGAAATAAACTCTGCCAACACACCAGTGAGTATGGAAGAAGATTCTTCCCCAGCTGAACCTCAGATGAGAATGCTCGCGTTTAAAGCTGGGATCCCCAACCCCCAGGCCACAGGCCAGTATCAGGCCATTAGGCAATTTTGTTCTATGGGAGCCTAGGATTAATTAGGAACTGGGCCACACAGCAGGAGATGAGTGGCAGACAGCTAGCAATCTAGGGAATCTCATCTGTATTTACAGCCACTTCCCATTGCTCTTATTACCACCTGAGCTCCTCCTCCTGTCAGATCAGCAGTGGCATTAGATTCCGGTTGTTGTTTAGTCACTCACTTGTGTCCAACTCTTTTGCAACCTCATGGACTGTAGCTGACCAGGCTTCTTTGTCCACAGGATTTCCCAGGCAAGAATACTGGAGTGGGTAGCTATTTCCTCCTCCAGGGGATCTTCCAGACCCAGCGATCAAAGTCGCACCTCTTGCATTGCAGGCAGATTCTTTACTGTCATAGGAGTGCTTAAATCATCCTGAAACCATCCTCCCCACTGCATTGGTCTGTGGAAAAACTCTTTCATGAAACTGGTCCCTGGTGCCAGAAAGGTGGGAGACCACTGATTCAAAGGAGTATGGCCAGGGATGCCAAATGCCCTGCCGTGAACAGAACAGTCCGGCCCTAGTTCTCCCACTAAAAAACACTGCAGGCACCTGATATTCAGCCTCCTAGAGATAATATCCCCACCACCACCTGCACACATGCCTGGGATTATCTTTCCCTGGCAAACTGGACCCCAGGCTGAGCTCCAGACACTCCCTCACTACTCTGTCCTTGGTCCCACGTGAAGCACATGCTTATTTTTCAGCATTAGTGGACAGAAGGGGAAGCAGCTCCCCTACAAACTCTGATGTGCTGTGTCACAGCCAGGAAGCCAGCACCTGCCACAATTTCACGTCCATTATTGTCCCACCATGAGGAATATAGCCTGTTCATCTACTTCACTTCTTCATAAAGCCCCACTGTTGGCTCCCACCGTGAAAACCAGTCCCTCTTCAGATCGCATTTAAACATCCGACAAGATGAAACACAGAAGGCTTTATCCTCAGATTCCCAACCATTGTCTCAGATCATCATGACCCACGGAGTGAAGTTAAAGACAGCGGGTGCCTCTCTGAAGTAGAACTGTTCAAAGCACAATAGAGAAACACAGAGGCACACGCACACACATACACACACACACGTGCATGCACACACACACCATGAGCAGCACGTGGCAGGGGGCAAGGAGGCTATTATTTTCTCAGAGCTCAACAAACGGCTTCTCATGATCCAATTACCAAAGTAATATTGTTTTATGGGAACCTAGGATTAGAAGGCAATGGCACCCCACTCCAGTACTCTCGCCTGGAAAATCCCATGGATGGAGGAGCCTGGTGGGCTGCAGTCCATGGGGTCGCACAGAGTCGGACACAACTGAGCAACTTCACTTTCACTTTTCCTTTCATGTACTGGTGAAGGAAATGGCAACCCACTCCAGTGTTCTCGCCTGGAGAATCCCAGGGACGGGGGAGCCTGGTGGGCTGCTGTCTATGGGGTCGCACAGAGTCGGACACGACTGAAGCGACTTAGCAGCAGCAGCAGCAGGATTAGTCAATGAAGAAGGCAATGGGACCCCACTCCAGTACTCTTGCCTGGAAAATCCCATGGATGGAGGAGCCTGGTGGGCTGCAGTCCATGGGGTCCTGAAGAGTTGAACACGACTGAGCAACTTCACTTTCACTTTTCACTTTCATTCATTGGAGAAGGAAATGGCAACCCACTTCAATGTTCTTGCCTGGAGAATCCCAGGGACGGGGGAGCCTGGTGGGCTGCCATCTGTAGGATCACACAGAGTCAGACACGACTGAAGTGACTTACCAGCAGCAGCAGCAATTAGGAATCAGAAATGCTTTTGAAATGAAGGAACAGGGAAGGCAGATAAATCAGACTCAGGGGTTTGGAATTCAAATGTGGCCAGGAAGTATTTGATTTAATTTACAATCTACACACTACTTATCTATTACATGTCAGGCATTAACCACCTACTATGTGCAGAAGTACACAGTTCTATAAAACAGACAGATGGAATATGAAGTTAAGACTACTTTCTGACTTAAAATTTGGACTCTAAGAAAGAAAAAGACACTTAAGATAACACACACATCTTAAAAATATGGGGGAAAAAATGGACTCCAGCTCTGTGACCTTGGGAAAGTCATTGAACCTCTTTGTGCCTCAGTTTCCTCATCTGTAAAATGGGACTATTGTTACTACTACTACCTCACAGGGTCATTGAAAGGATTAAATGGAGACAGGGTATACAAAATTCTTAGAACAGAGTTTGGCATATAAGGACTATGCAGACTTCATTGTGCTGGTGGTAGTGACAAGAACGCTCAGATGCTGGCCCTTTCATAAGCCAACTCAGCTCTAAATGCTGACATTTCCAAGAATCAGCTTCTTGGTGGTAAAATGCTCCAGAAATAGTCTGAGAAATGTAGAAAAACTGTTGTGAGAATTGTCCACAATGCTCCCAATCCTGGTCATCTGATTCACAGAAGACCAGAAGGTGTAAAGTAGAATCTACCAGCATCCACCGCCTCTCCTGGTGCAGTGCACCTACCTGGGCTTCCCTTGGGATCCACTTAAGCTCAGTCCAGGCACCTCAGGGTAGGCTGACCCCACCCTCAGCTTCAAGGGTTGGTATGCTGTAGCCAATCAAAGCATTGTGTCCTCCTGGACAGTGACTGGTCCAAGGAGGAGGCATGTGGCTCAACACAAAAAATCAGGATGTCTCATCCCCCTGGCCATAATTGATTGGCCCACAAATGGACATGTCAACCATAAATTTTCAGGGGGTGTTGAGTCCAGCTCTCTTTTCGCTAAACAATTGGTGTTCCAAGAGCCCACCACCTGCCTGAGAATAAAACCAAGAGGGGAAAACAAAGGCAACAGGTGGAAAGAGATGGCTTCCTGGTTACACTAAGCATCTGGATCCAGTCAGACCTGAGACTCTCTTTCAGTTACATGAGTCAGTAAACTCCCTTCAGGCCATTTTGAGTTGGATTTCTCCTATTAATATTTGCATTTGCAAGTGCACTGACAAAAACAGCCAGGACCTGACATTTCTACCACTCAGAGGACCAAATAAAATCCTCCCAGAGTTCACAGGTGATACACAAAGTTACCACCACAGATGGCGGAAGGACGTTCAATACTTCAACCATCATTGTAAGCACAGAAAGCAAATATTAAACAAAGGGAACCTACAGAAACAATCAGAGATCCTCTCCCTTTGTGATATCCATCACTTCAGAATAAATATTAATAAACAGACCTAAGGTATAAAATTCAATTCATAACTCAAAAATAACCTGACCTTCTATGGAATTAAACTCACTTTCTGTCAAGCCTGCTATTTTTTTAGAATGTTTGATGATAAAAATCTTCAAATGCCTAGTAAAGAATCATTTCATTGTTATAATATAAAGTATTTTGTGAGCCACTATGAATTTTTTGTCTCTAACCTGGATACAATCAAGGGATCAACCTGGTACATTGGATAGTTCGTCTCCATGAAGACTTGTCATTAATTTTCAGTAACTTGGTATTTACAGCTCCTGAGAAATAAATACACACACACATATATATACATACACATCCATTTCCCAACTTCATCTACCATCTAGAGTATAATGATCTACAAAGTAATTGTTTACAAACAGAACTTTCCAAGTTCCAACTGAACACCTGAAATCACCTCTTAGGAGTCTCAAAAGAAATCAAACTCAATGCATCCCAAACCAAACTCATGATCAACTCTGCCAAAAATAAAATAAAAGCCACCTCATTCCTGTTGCCCCCTTTGAGAGAAGACCACTCTCAGTGCAGGATGCTATAACAAGATACCACACCCTGGGTGGCTTAAACAACAGAAATTTATTTCTCACAGTTTTGGAGTCTAGGTAGTCCAAGATCAAGAATTCTCAGACTGTTTTCCACAGCACTTGTACCATTTTACATTCCCAGCAGCCCCATAGGGGAGTGGCAGATTCAGCTCCTGAGAGCCCTCTTCCTGGATTGCAGATGGCTGGTTGCCTTCTTGCTGTGTCCTCATGTGGTAGGGAACAGAGAGGTGAAGAAAGCTCTCTTATAAGGGCACTAATCTCATCTGCAAGCTCCGCTCCACCCTCATGAGCTAAATACCTCCCAAAGGTCCCATCTCCAAATACCATCACACTGGGCATTGGGAACCCACATATCCACGCAGGGGGACGTGAAAATTCAGCTCATGGCAGCCAGCGTACATCAAATTGCTCAAATCAGAAACCCAGGGATCGCCCTTGACACCCTTCTTTCTATAACGGGCTCTCATGTCCAGTCCATCATCAGCAAGTCCCCTGCCATCGTCCTCACCACGGTAAGCACTCTACAACCACTGCTAGAAGTCACACAGCAAGCAGGATGATCTCTCCAAATCCCAAGCCATCAAAGTGCCAAGCCTAAAACTCTGCACTGGCTACCACCATTGTTATAAAAAGTCCAAAATCCCACAAGACCCTGCATGATCTCAACCATGATTGAGAGATCATCAAACTGCCCAGAGGAGGCAGTAGATAGGCTATTAGCTTTGTGGCTAAAAGCACAGATCCCAGACCCAAACTGCTTGGATTCAAATCCTGGCTCTACCATTTATCTACTCTGTGAACAACTAACCTGACTGAGCCTCAATTTTCTCTTCTGTAAAATGGGAGCATAGTAACCATCTCATACATGTCATGGGAGGATTGAATTTTAAGCACTTAGCAGGTACAGTTTTCTCTTCTTAGGATTCTGGCTCTGTCCTCGGAAGACACAGACTTTCCCCGCATGTGGCTATACTCACCAGTCTCTGTTTCCACCACAGACCCTTTTGCTAGCCTTCTTTTCTTGTCCACTGTTGATAGAGGCTGATGGCTGTGTACTACCTCTCTAGAGGCCCTCTTGTCCTCCCTCTGGCTTCCGGCTGGGTTCATCCAATAGGAGGCACAGCAGATTAGATGATGAGAGGACAGAAGCTGGGGTATTAATACCCTGGCTTCTTCCTGCTGGGGATGATGGCTGAGCTTCCTGCCCTGTGAGCGAGGTTGCTGTGGTCCAGCCCTGTCCCACAACCTCCACTCTCACCGGTTCTTGCAATTCCTTCCCTACTCCTGGGCCAGTTACCGCCTTGGCCCTATCCCCACTCAGTCAAACCCCCATGAAATTCTCTTTGGGTTACCAGCTCTTTCTCATCTGAACCCCAAATGCTTCAGGCCTTTGCAGAACTCTTCCTTATGGCTGAATTTTTTTTCCTCACACCACCCCCCACCTCCAACAATCCAGTTCATTTCTTTCCATCCTTCAGTTCTCAACTGACACCTCCTCTGGGAAGCCTTCACAGGTACACAGGACTAGATTCCTTTTTTCTTTAATTGTGCCTTGATTTTTTCCTTCCTAGCACTTATCACAGCTAATATTAAATAATTATCTGTAAGTTTCTATATTCACTATGGTCTTCAGACTCAAAGACTCACCCCAGCAGAGACCACATCAGGCTTGCTTTGATCACATCCCCCACTTCCTAAGCTGCTTTGTACGCACGTTAGGTATTCAGTGTGCACTTATCAAATTAACCAATTACACAGTGAAGTGCAGCCAGTCCCTGCAATTGGAATAGCGGGCTTCATCCAGCCCAGGAAAAAACAAAGCAGTGATGTCCAGGCCAAGCCACTTTTGCATCTAAATCGAAGACAGACACACCCAAAAGAGACCTATGTCCGCAATCTCTCTGGTGCTAACTGAAAATGTCAGTCATGTCCAGCACTTTGCAACCCCATGGACTGTAGCCCACCAGGCTCCTCTGTCCATGGGATTCACCAGGCAAGCATACTGGAGTGAGCTGCCATTCCCTTCTCCGGGGGATCTTCCCGACACAGGACTCGAACCCAGCTCTCCTGCATTGTAAGCAGATTCTCTGTCTGAGCCACCAGGGAAGCCAAGATGCTAAGATGGTTACTGATTATGAAACTTCTCCAGTCAAACTTCATGCTGGCGCCTCTGTGGCTACTTTAGCCACCAAGGGTGGCTGAGGGGTAGGGCAGCTGGCCTGGATTTAAAGGCCTCGAGACTAGGGGTGACCCCACTCTCTCCTGTCACACAATAGCAGCTGAAATGTTGCCTCATTTTTGGTTACCCTCCCCGAACGCCTGCTGAGGGCTTTCACACGTTACCTCATTTGTTCTTCATGAAAATCTGTGAAACTGCTACAGAGAACAAGTCACACGCCTGCAATCACACAAGTGGGCAGACACAGAACTGAGGCCGCACCCCTGTGGTCACGGGTCCCAGCCCACGCAGCTCCTCCCGCAAGGACGCCAGCCAGACGCCCCTGCTGGCTCTGCATCCTCAGTGCTGTTTGTCAGGTAAAGTGTTCCAAACCTCTCCCAGGGCCTCTTTAATCCAGATGGAAACTGATGGGAAAAACAGTGCCACAGTGGGGTTGAGAGCACACCTCCAGACCCCAATGCCCGGGTCCAAAGTCAGGTGTTGACACTTTCTATCTATGCAACTTACCACTAATTATTTTAGCCTCTTCAGACCCGTTTCCTGTCTGTAAAATGGGGATAAAGTGTCCACTTGGAGGGCAGCCTTGAGTATTAATTGCATGAATGTATTTGCATCCACAGTACAATGCCTGACCTGGCTTATAGCAAACAAGTATGAATCACTCATTCTGTGTACCTTCTAACCATCAATAGATTAACTGTCCCCATGAGATAACTGTTAGCCTCAGGGTAAGGTGGACATCTTATTCCACTTCATTCCACTCCCCACCAGTCCATGGATGGAAGGGAAGACCCATAATGGGTATGAACATCAGTCCACAAAGTCATTATTTTCTTTACTTTCTAAAACTCAAATTAACTTTGATTCTCTGTGTAGCCAGGCTGATTTAAAATACAAAAACTGAGGGACTTCCCTGGTGGTCCAGTGGCTAAGGTTCCACTTTTCCAATGCAAGGTGCTCAGGTCTGATCCCTGGTTAGGGAACTAGATCCCTCCACATGCCGCAACTAAGACCCAGTGTGTCCAAATCAATAAAAAAGTAATTTTAAAAATAACTGAAAGTAGTCTTGCCTGAGACTTTCTCCTCCCCTCCAGGGATGGACGAGGAGTGGGATTCTGTGTGTGGACAAAGATGGGAGGGAGCAGAGGGCTATGAGAACCTCTGTCCTTCACCTGTTGTCCCTGAGATATCCATCACGGTGGCTCCCATCGCTCCTTGGGTCAGAGGTGGGAGTGGGGGTAGAGGGGTGGCTCAGCTACTTCTCTGCCAGCCTAGGGGCTAGGAATCTTCCAGAAGGCTGCCCGTGTCCCAGCTACTCTGACCAATGGTTGTAAACTCAACTGCCCCCAGGAACCAGACAGGTCTGAAAGTAAGTAGCTGGGCAGGTAGATGCTAGAACGAACAGGTGACTGACTCACTTGCCCCAACCTAAGGGGATACCCACGAGAACCTCTGTCTTCAACTCTGCGAGGAGACCTCCAGTAGCAAGACCTTCCACCCATGCAATTTTGCATGTAACAACTTGGAATCCATTGACATGCAATGGATCTGCAGCCCGGAGCCTGCTTTGTGAGAAGCATTTCCAGAGGAGTTTTTGCTTTCTCTCCACCCCAAGACAATGTTTGTCCATTTACTCAGTTCAGGAACACAGTCTCCCAAGACCAAGACCACACTGACATGGTGTCAGACACATACACCCACACATACACTATTCTGCAGTCAAGTCCCTGTTTTACTCCTGCTGTGACAAGAAGTGATCCATTAGTTCAGATCCTACAGACACAAAGGAAGCAGGGTAACACGTCAGTCACCTACGGCAGTAACTATGTGAGCATCAAAGACCAGGGAGACAAAACTCCAGGTGACACTGTTTTGCTTGGCGTCCTGCCAGGGACAATTCTGTCCTCTACACACAGACCAGAGACACATCTGTTCTTTAGTGAGCCAACAATCGGAGAACCCAGCTGGGTCCCTGTCTTCTAGGCTCCTATATTTCTAGCTGTGTTTGTAAAAGAAGCTACAACATTACAGAGACTTGGAAAGTGAGAAGCAACCATATTTCTTAATCTTCCTTTCAAAAATGAAACTTTCTGTGCCATGGACCATGAAAGTACCCTTAAGGGGAAAAGCAAGTGCTGTAAAGAGACCAGATTTCTGTCTGGGGTATTCAAAGTTGTGGATAATGCAGCTGAGGATGTTCAGAACTGTCTCAGGTACAGTCTCCCCTGTCACACAGGCTCCTTAACTCTGTAATCTCTTCAGAAATATCCTTCAGAGATGGATTATAAATATTACACATACAGGATGTAGAAAAAAGGGGACCCTCCTATACTGTTGGTGGGAATGTAAATTGGCACAACCTCTATGGAGAACAGTACAGACGTTCCTTAAAAAACTAAAAATAGAACCACCATATAATCCAGCAATCCCACTCCTGGGCATACATCCAGGGAAAACTCTAATTCAAAAAGATACATGCACCCCAGTGTTCACAGCAGCACTATTTACAATAGCCAGGACATGGAAGCAGCCTTGGTGTCCATCAACAGAGGAACAGATAAATAAGACATAGTACACCTATACAATGGAGTGTTACTCAGCCATAAAAAAGAATGAAACTTTTGCCATTTGCAGCAATATGAATAGACCTAGAGACTATCATACTAAGTGAAGGAAGTCAAACAGAGAAACACAAATGCATTATGATATCACTTATATGTGGAATCTAAAACATGATACAGATGAACTTATTTACAAGACAGAAATAAACTGACAGATATTGAAAACAAACTTATGGTTACCAAAAAGGAAAGGGAAGAGGGATAAATTAGGAATTTGGGATTAAAAGATACACACTACTATATAAAAAATAGATAACCAACAAGGGCTTACTGCACAAGGGATGGTATTCAATATTTTGTAATAATCTATAATGGAAAGGAATCTGAAAAATAATGTAATATGTATTGTATATATGCATATATGCAAATATATGCATATATATACACATGCATATATATGAACTGCTTTGCTGTACACCTGAAACTAACATATTATTAATCAACTATAATTTTAAAAAGTCCTACACATCCAGAGGCATATAAGAGAAGTCATCCCAGGTCACAGCTGGAGATTTATCTCAAACTTGGATAACAGTTCTCCATGTGACACTAGCTAAATCATGACACTGCTTGGTATGGCACCAAAACTGCTTTTCCAAGGTACATTCATCTGGGGAATTGTTCTCATCTCTGCAAAAGCAAAAACTCAATCAGATAGCACTGGATCTGGAAAAACTCTCCCCTTTTCTGCTCCTCTTAAAAGCCAAGATTATTCCCAACTTGGAACCTGGCACTCACTGCCCGTGCCCTCTCAACTCTCCCGGGGTGCTTTCTCTATGCCTGTCTCACTCAATTCAGCCTCTTCATTTACTGAGGTACCTTGTCGAGTGTCCACAGGCATTTCAAACAGCAACAAACAGGTCATTAAGTAGAGAACAAAAGGCAACAAAGCATTAAGAACAAACAGGCAAAAGCAAGCAGAATCTACTAATTTGTTTTTGTGATGGGCATTTTTTCATTAGGCAGAAGTGCTGCAAAATTGCCGGGAGCCAGCGTGAGGAACTCCGCGCATGGCAAAGGTCATGAGGAAGGAGGCTCGGCATATGCAAAGGCGGGACTGAGCCTCAGGAGACACCCTGTTCCCGAGCATCTACCCCCAAAACCAGAGTCTGCCTACTTTACTGCTTTATGCTCTCACCTACACCTCTGACTTTATGGGGGGCTATCCCCCACCACCTCTCTCTGTAAAGGAGTTAACTTAGGACTCCAGGTAATAAATCACCTGGGTGTGACAAGGGTGTCTCAGGTCAAACCTCTCTGCTGGCAGACTACCTGGTGAGACAGGATTATCCACGCTCCTGGAACAACGCACATGATTGTTAACTACCTCTCTAAATAGCACAGAGAGTTTGGAGTATTTTAAAAGTCTTAATTAGCATAGGGCTTTTCTCTTTGTTGAGTCAATGATTGCCGCCAGGCCTCTATATCCTTAGGCACCTGGAAGTATGTTAATCCATGTAATTGGAATATAGAAAAGGAAATATAGTAGTTTTGATGTTAGCAATACTAGACTTTTTGAGTTAATAAATTTTCTCTTTTGTCATAGATCACTGTACTCCTCTTTCTTTGTTATAAATCACTGTGGCCTTGCTATGTAAAAATGTAACTTTATCACTATCTAAGACTAAATAGATCTTAAGTTCAGTTCAGTTCAGTCGCTAAGTCGTGTACGACTCTTTGTGACCTCATGAATCACAGCACGCCAGGCCTCTCTGTCCATCACCAACTCCCGGAGTTCACTCAGACTCGCGTCCACTGAGTGATGCCAATCACCCATCTCATCCTCGGTCGTCCCCTTCTCCTCCTGCCCCCAATGCCTCCCAACATCAGAGTCTTTTCCAATGAATCAACTCTTCGCATGAGGTGGNCTCTGGTTCCTCTGCCTTTTCTAAAACCAGCTTGAACAACAGGGAGTTCACGGTTCACGTGTTGCTGAAGCCTGGCTTGGAGAATTTTGAGCATTACTTTATTAGCATGTGAGATGAGTGCAATTGTGTGGTAGTTTGAGCATTCTTTGGCATTGCCTTTCTTTGGGATTGGAATGAAAACTGACCTTTTCCAGTCCTGTGGCCACTGCTGAGTTGTCCAAATTTGCTGGCATATTGAGTGCAGCACTTTCACAGCATCATCTTTCAGGATTTGAAACAGCTCAACTGGAATTCTATCACCTCCACTAGCTTTGTTCATAGTGATGCTTTCTAAGGCCCACTTGACTTCACATTCCAGGATGTCTGGCTCTAGGTGAGTGATCACACCATCATGATTATCCGGGTTGTGAAGATCCTTTTTGTACAGTTCTTCTGTGTATTCTTGCCATCTCTTCTTAACATCTTCTGCATCTGTTAGGTCCATACCATTTCTGTCCTTTATCGAGCCCATCTTTGCATGAAATATTCCCTTGGTGTCTCTAATTTTCTTGAAGAGATCTCTAGTCTTTTCTATTCTGTTGTTTTCCTCTATTTCTTTGCATTGATCACTGAAGGCTTTCTTTTCTCTTCTTGCTAGATCTTAAGGGGAAACAAGTTTTCTGTTCGATTAACCTTTATCAGTAGAAAGAAAGGTTCGGCCATAAAATGTTAATCAGTCTCCAGACCAGAAGATATTATAAAACAAATGTAGAACCCTTGTAAGAACAAAGATATGCTGAGAACACATTTATTTCTATGTATAACTGAAAGTATAAAAGTGGATTTGCAAAGTAAAGAAACGGACCAGTTCCTGGAAACTGGCTTCCCTGTGTGGTCTTTTCTCGTTCTCTTCTTTTCTGGCTGAATTCCCATCTGGAGTGTGGAGGCTCGCCATGTATACTTACTTGCCCTGGCTTCTAAGACCCACGCGAGACAGAGCCCAGGGTGGGGCACCCTCCGATATTCAAGCGGGTGCTGGTGGCCTACATAGACTGTGCAAACTCCTTGTCTTGGAGTTTTATTGGTTTTCCAAGTAAGCCAAGTTATTCAGAATCTTTTTCTCCACTAATTTTGCTACTACACTATTTCTTTCTAATCTCCCTCCATATCTTTAATTAAGCAATTAACTCCTCAGACACCAACTCCATCCCCACTTCAAATTCCCTGGATCCACCGGGCTGGACCCCAGCACAAAATCACTTTTAATACACTACTCCACGATTCAGAAGATATCAAGAGCCCCAGTGCTGAGCCATGTCCAGACCATTCTTGGCCAGACATTCTTTCTCCTCACCAGCCAGCTGACCTTCCCTCCCTTCCTTCCTCCATGGGTCTATCTCAACTTGGCTCCTTTCAAAATCCTCAAGTACTCCAGTACTTGGATTGGCTCAGAAAATAGGAGCACTATAAACACCAGAACACAAAGAATTCCTCTGGGCCACCCCTATGAGGAAACAGCTTCACAAGGTCAGAGAACTACATCCTCCCCTACTATAGAATCAGTGCAATATCAGTACCAGGCAAATGGAAAGCACTCAAATACCTTTGAATTAATAAATGAATGAGGGATTTCCCTTGTTGTCCACTGGCTAAGACTCCAAGCTCCCAATGCAGGGGTCCTGGGTTTGACCACTGGTCAGGGAACTATATCCTGCATGCTGCAACCAAGACCCAGAGCAGCCAAATAAATATATTCATTCACAGAAGAGAAACAGAATTTCACAGAAGAGAAACAATATGTGACACTGATTTGCCTCCCATGGGTTAAATGAAAAATATACTATTAAGACCTTGACATTCATATGTATGGCTGAGTCCCTTTGCTGTCCACCTGAAACATCACAGCATTGTTAGTCAGCTATATTTCAATATAAAACAAAAAGTTTTTTAAAAAGACATTGGAATGCAAGGGATTTCTGAGTGTTGATTTTATATCCTGCAANCTAGAGATCCCTTCAAGAAAATTAGAGATACCAAGGGAACATTTCATGCAAAGACAGGCACAATAAAGGACAGAAATGGTATGGACGTAGCAGAAGCAGAAGATATTAAGAAGAGGTGGCAAGAATACACAGGAGAACTGTACAAAAAAGATCTTCATAACCCAGATAACTACAATGGTGTGATCACTCACCTAGAGCCAGACACATCACCTAGTGGAGGTGATGGAATGCTAGTTGAGCTATTTCAAATCCTGAAAGATGATGCTGTGAAAGTGTTGCACTCAAAATGCCAGCAAAATTGGAAAACTCAGCAGTAGCCACAGGACTGGAAAAGGTCAGCTTTCATTGTGATCCTAAAGAAAGGCAATGCCAAATAATGTTCAAACTATCACACAGTTGCACTCATCTCACACACTAGCAAACTAATGTTCAAAATTCTCCAAACTAGGCTTCATCAGTACTNCAGGACTGGAAAAGGTCAGCTTTCATTGTGATCCTAAAGAAAGGCAATGCCAAATAATGTTCAAACTATCACACAGTTGCACTCATCTCACACACTAGCAAACTAATGTTCAAAATTCTCCAAACTAGGCTTCATCAGTACTAGAACCATGAACTTTCAGATGTTCAAGCTGGATTTAGAAAAGGCAGAGGAACCAGAGATCAAATTGCCAATATCTGGTGGATCATAGAAAAAGCAAGAGAATTCCAGAAAAATATCTACTCCTGCTTCATTGACTATGCTAACACCTTTGACTGTGTGGATCACAACAAACTGTGGAAAATTCTCAAAGAGATAAGAATACCAGAACACCTTATCTACCTCCTGAGAAACTTGTGTGCAGGTCAAGAAGCAACAGTTAGAATCAGACATGAAACAACAGATTGGTTCCAAATTGGGAAAGGAGTACGTCAAGGCTATATATTGTCACCTTGCTTATTTAACTTATATTCAGCATACATCATGCTAAATGCCAGGCTGGATGAAGGATAAGCTAGAATCAAGATTGTTGGGAGAAGTATCAATAACCTCAGATACACAGATACCACCCTTATGGCAGAAGTGAAAAGGAATTAAACAGCCTCTGGATGAAAGTGAAAGAGGACAGTGAAAAGCTGGCTTAAAATTCAACACTCAAAAACTAAGATCATGGCATCCGGTCTCATCACTTCATGGGAAATAGATGGGGAAAACAGTGATGGATTTTATTTTCTTGGGCTCCAAAATCACTGCAGATGGTGATTGCAGCCATGAAATTAAAAGATGCCTGCTCCTTGGAAGAAAAGCTATGACCAACCTAGTGCCAACAAAAATCCATCTAGTCAAAGCTATGGTTTTTCCAGTAGTCATGCATGGATGTGAGAGTTGGACCGAAGAAAGCTGAGTGCCAAAGAATTGATGCTTTTGAACTGTGTTGTTTGAGAAGACTATTGAGAGTCCCTTGGACTGCAACGAGATCAAACCAGTCAATTCTAAAGGAAATCAGTTTTGAACATTCATTGGAAGGACTGATGCTGAAGCTGAAACTCCAATACTTTGGCCNAGAATTGATGCTTTTGAACTGTGTTGTTTGAGAAGACTATTGAGAGTCCCTTGGACTGCAACGAGATCAAACCAGTCAATTCTAAAGGAAATCAGTTTTGAACATTCATTGGAAGGACTGATGCTGAAGCTGAAACTCCAATACTTTGGCCACCTGATGCAAAGAACTGACGCATTGGAAAATACCCTGATGCTGAGAAAGATTGAAGGCCAGAGGAGATGAGGACGACAGAGGATGAGATGGTCTGATGGCATCACTGACTTGATGGACATGAGTTTGAGCAAGCTCCAAGAGTTGCTGATGGACAGGGAAGCCTGGCATGCTTCAGTCCATGGGGTCGCAGAGTCGGACATGACTGAGAGACTGAACTGAACAGAATCCCTTGGATTTAGGCTGTTTCTGCTTTCAGCCTAGCCATTAGCCCTAAGGCATAGAATGGCAAAGCCTGATGACAATGAGTGGGGAGGGAAAATCATGGAAGAACAAACAGAATTTAGTAATTCAGTAAATTATCTTACTATCTTCCAATGGCTTTCCCTCTCACTGAGTAAACAACTGGAAGTCCCTAACTTCCTGTGACCTAAAAAGTCCAGAATGAATTTACCTCCTGCTCCCTCTTGCACCCTGCCTCTTTCTTTGCACTCCCTTATCCTCTGTCGCACTCTCTTATAATTCCACTGTATTCACATTGTACTTTTTGCTCCTTGAACTTGCTAACCTCTTTCCTCCTCAGAGCTCTGTGGCAGCCAGCCTCAAGGATGATCCCCAGTGATCCTCATCTCATGATTTCCATGTCCTTATGAAACATGAGGAAAGGGGGCAGGGCACAAACTTTGAAAGAGTGACTTAGACATAGGACATTACAACAACTGGTTAGAACCAACTAGGTCCAAGATGGTGGAAGAGTTGACTTCCAGTGACCTTGAACAGCTAAGTGACACACCCACCAGCTCCAGGACAGTTTCAAGCATCAGTGGTCAAAAAGTGGGTGGTGGCCTAATTCCTGAATATCTTTGCCCCTTCCCCAGAATATTTGGAATAATCCCCTGGTCATTAGCCTATGAAGTTATGCAGTCCATAAAAGCTATCCACCCCATATTTCAGGACCTCTCACCTTCTGAGATGTCTGTGCAGTGTTTACTTCTAATTAAGTTCACTTCTTACCTATCATTTTTTCTCTCACTGAATTCTTTCTGTGATGTGATATCAAAAACTTGAACTTCAGTAAGTCCTGAGACCAAGTGTGTGATCTCAGTTAAAAGACTGTGGATTCAAGCTCCAAACTAGGTTACACAGTTTCACTTGGTTTCACTTACATAGTCTCTTCCTACGCTGGATGGGTTTATCTGTGAAACAATCAGGTTTTGCAGAGATGATGATGTGTAGCTTCTAAGCTGGATCATATAAGACACGAGGCTTCTGGGACTTCCCTGATGGTCCATTGGTTAACACTCTGCACTCCCAGTGCAAGGGGCCAAAGTTCAATCCCTGGTCAGGGAACTTGATCTCACATT
Source organism: Neotragus pygmaeus (assembly GCA_006410875.1). NCBI lineage: Eukaryota > Metazoa > Chordata > Mammalia > Artiodactyla > Bovidae > Neotragus > Neotragus pygmaeus. The sequence continues at coordinate 965,412 of SJYV01026809.1, read as the reverse complement.
CCATAACTAAAAGATCCTGCAGGTCACAACTAAGACTGGAGCAGCCAAAAAAAGACATATGGCTTCTCTCTTGCCCCACTTTGGACTTTTTGCTCTGGGAGAAGCCAGCCAGTGTATCATGAAGACACTCAAGCAATCTATGGAAGGGTCCATGTTGGCAGATACTGAGGCCTCCTGCCAACAATCAGCACCAAGTGAGAGAACCCATTTTGGAACTGGGTCCTCCAGCCTCTGACAAGCCTNTGGATTCATGTCGATGTATGGCAAAGCCAATAGAGTATTGTAAAGTAAAATAAAGTAAAAAGAAAAGAAAAAAGAAATCACAAGTGAAGGAAAAAAAAAAGACATTGGGATTCATTGGAACCTTGTTTAAATAAATTGCTCATAAAAGTAAGGTAAAATATAAATAAATAAATCGCTCATATTTCCTTTAGTTGCCAAACCTACTCTAACCTACAGGAAAATCACAACAATAAAAGCATTTTTCCCTGGGAAACTGTAGCCTGAGAGTTACATCAGGTCTGTGTTGAACACAAATTTTAACAGCATCTGCTCTCGTGTGCCCTAGAACATTCTGTCCCATTACTAAAAAGGCTCCTTCTGGACAGAAAGTGCAAGGGGCATTGACCACCACCACCTTAAGGATACACCCGGCAGCCTCCAGCTGCCAAGCCCCTTGGCAGGACGGGAAACAAGGGGCTCAGGGCAGGCGGGGGAGTGTGGCCTCTCTTGAGAGTCCAGAGAAGGGAAGCAACGAGCTGGGGACCAGGCCCCCTCCACGCTTGGACTTTCAGCTCTCAAGAGGCAACAGACAGTTTTGTTTTGTTTTGTTTTGTTTAAGTGATGAAGGGGAGAGCTCAATTGGTGGCTTCAAACTCAATTTCTTTTTTTTTAATTTTATTTATTTACTATTTTATTTCTGATTGTGCTGAGTCTTTACTGCTGCGGGAGCTTTTCTCTGACTGCAGCAAGTGGGGGCTACTGTCTAGTTGCTGTGAGCAGACTTCTCATTGTGGTGGCTTCTCTCCTTGTGGAGCACACGCCCCAGGGTGAGGCCTTCAGTAGTTGCAGTTCCTGGGCTCCCGAGCACAGGCTCAGTAGCTGTGGCTCCCGAGCTTACTTGCTCTGCGGCATGAGGGATCTTCCAGGATCAGGGATTGAACCTGTGTCTCCTGCATTGGCAGGTGGATTCTTTACCACTGAGCCACGAGGGAAGCCCACAGTTTTTTATCCCATCAAATGTTGTCAGGAAAGAACAGAGATAAAGACCAAGCTTTCATGTCACCAAATTTTATTACAGAGTTCTTATACCTAATACAGTTTTAATGGCTGAAATTAAATATTAAAAATTATGTTTATTTTTAACAATGCTTTTAAGATGTAGGACAAACACCTCTACATGAGAGGGCACATAGGAATATTTTAGGTGATATGACAAGGACTTGAAATTCAGTTAAAAAAAAGAGTTTCTAATCTTTATCAAACATTTTTACTAAATCGGTGCAAAGTTCCTGTTGAGTGTTTTAATGTCTTTAACCTCTTCTGACACTTGAAAATCTCCCCCTTTAAACAAAGAAAACTAATGACCCCCCAAATCAAGGCATTTTAGAGCCTGCCACCTTCTAGCTTGAATGTTACAACACTGGTTTTCATGCATAATTATTATTACAGTTGCCTTCGATTTATAGCAAAAGATACTGGTTTTTCCATTTATAGAAGAGATATAAAGCTTCTGTTTTAGGTCAGTTTAGTAAAAATATGGGCTGAGTTAAAGAACTGAACATCAGTACTGCTGTTATACAGGGCTTCACAGGTGGCAGGCACGGTGGTAAAGAATTCACCTGCAAAAGGGGGTGATGTGAGAGACCTGGGTTAGATCTCTGGGTACAGAAGATCAGCTGGAGTAGGAAATGGCAACCCACTGCAGTATTCTTCCCTGAAAAACCCCATGAACAGAGGAGCCTGGTGGGCTACAGTCCACAGGGTCGAAAAGAGTCAGAGACAATTGGGCAACTGAGCACCATACACACACACACACACACACACACAGTGAAAGAAACAATGACATCAGATGGGGAAAAGACAATGCAACTGCCCAGTCTCTTTGGTCAGGATTCCCAAGGTGATGGGTTTATGTGATAAACCCATTCCTGCCATACCCACATGTCTAGTCTGATGTGAACTAGAAAAATAGAATAAAGCCAGAAACTCAAGAGATTGATCTTCTGCCTTAAGGGAGCAAAATAACATTTTCTTTAGAGATAAATTTATTTCCTCCCCCCAGTAGGTATTAATTGAAATGACAATAGTTAAGGGAAAAAGAGTTTGGGGTGATGGGTAAGTGTGGGAAAACTTAATCCTGGGAAACACCAGTTCCAGGGATGACATGGACCAGCTCTCACAGGCAGACTCACACCCTGCCTGGCCACGCTGCAGCTGCACCCAGGTGTCTCCGAGGTGCAGATCAAAGAGCCATTTTCCACCACAAGAGGCGGTCTCCCTGTCTGGCTCAATACAGCTCAGATGAGAGCAGAGGAATCTGAGAATTTCACTCCAGGGTGGGTTTGCTCAACAGCTCATATGAAAGAAGGAAATATATCTGGAGGAGGAATCAAGCTGCTCAGAAGGGACTGAGTTTATCTTCAGCTGTCAAAGCACTCCGCTGGGGAGCACACAGCCTCCTGCCTTCACCTGTCTATGTCTTCTCTTGTCTCTACCACTCGTGAACAGCTAAGAATGGAAGCCACAAACAGAAAGGATTTTTAAGCAAAGATAAGGCAAAGAAAACAGATTTTTCAAGAGCAAAACACCCACAGCTTTCACAAATTTAGACTGAGCTAGAAAAATCTGAAACACATTTCAAAAACAATACTATCAAACTGGGTTTAATGGAATTTCTGGGCATCCGATTACAGCCATCTTACCACCCGTGTAGGGGAACAACATCTAAGCCACTCTAATGGTTTCACGATTAAGAAACTGAGGGTCAGAGAAGTGAAGTAATCTGAGTGAGGACTTAAAGAGCCAGGAGCAGAACTCAGATGCCCAACTGCTGGCTGTCTTTTCTCTCTGCCATTCAGTGTTATGGGTCATTAAGAAGGCAGCAAGAATGCACCTTCTTCATCCTCTTGCACCAAATGTCCTGCTAAGAATTATTATCCAATATCCTGGGACCATCTCTTGGAATGAAAAGAGATAAAACCTACTTGAGATCACTTGGTTTTATCTTTTTCATTCTGAGAGATGATCCCAAAATATTGAATGATAATTCTTAACAGGGCATTTGGTATAAGAGGATGAAGACGGTGCATTCTTGCCACTTTCTTAGTAATAATAAACTATGACAATGTATCGCTGAGAGAAAAGACACCCAGCAGTTGGACATCTGAGTCCTGTTCCTGGCTCTTAGGCCCTTACTCAGATCACTTCACTTTTCTGATTCTCAGTTTCTTAACCATCAAGTCATTAGAACAACTGAGATGTACCCCAAGTAGAGGCTTCCCTGGTGGTACAGTGGTAAAAGAACCCACCTGCCAATGCAGGAAATGAAAGAGACTCAGGTTCAATTCCTGGGTCGGGATGATTGATCCCTTTGAGTAGGAAATGGCAACCCACTCCAGTATTCTTGCCTGAAAAATCCCATGGACAGAGGAGCCTTACAGGCTACAGTCCATGGAGTTGCAAAGAGTCAGACACAACTGAGCAACTGAGAATGCATGGATGATATTAACTAGAAAAATAAAGATACTAAACTGTGCTGAGAAACTACATTTGCTTTTGAAGAACAGATTAAACCTATCCTACTTTTGTCTCTGTTTTAAGAATCTAAAGATACTGGGGGTACAATGAAAATTATTTATGTTTGCTATAAAACACTAACCTAAAAAGTCAAATACTCAGGAAGGGAGCAAGTAGAGTTCTTGGTTTGCATGCAACAGAAACCCCATCTGGCCAGTTTATGAGAAAGAGATTTATAGGAGCAAGACTGGGCATCTCATAGAATGAAGGAGAAGGCTGGAGGTCCAAATCCAGAAATGGGCCCAGATTCAGGGCAGAGAGCTGGCAGGACTACTACAGAGACCATTTGACCAGAATTACCAGACCCCACCCCAAGCATCCACTTCCGCTGGCACCAAACATCCAACAGGTACCCGTGATCTGTGGTAACTGTGCTTCCCATGGGCGTCCGGAGAGAATCTCCCTCCATAGGAGATTCCTGCACACCACCTGTGGACCAGCCAGCAGGAGGAACCCACCACCGTGCCCAACCCAATGCCTGTGTGAACTACACATGCAAACACTCACGCATGCATACGCACACACACATACATGCATACATATACACGTATGCACATGCAAACGGAGCAGACACGTGTGAAGCACCCCTCCTCAACCCTGCCCCTCAGCCCACCCAATTTCAGCACAGCTGTGGTGGACAGCTCCATGTGCCCCTCCAGTGAGCAACCTTCACCAGCTTGTTCTTGATGTTTTCTCCCAGTTACCTCCCCCGGGGAATATTCAACCAGCTGGGATGGAAGTCAGCAGATAAGTGCTCCAGCCACCCCATCTTCCAGGGGGACAATTCTGAGGCAACTTCTGCACAGTTCCAAGGATGGATGAAGTCCCTAGGGGCCCCTCAGTGCATCTTTATCACCTCTTCCTCCTTCACTGCTCCAGTGACCCCACCTCACATTTCCAGTGTCTGCCATCACCTCCCAAAAGTGAACCACCTGGGCTCCGATTCCTTTTCTCAGGATCTGCTCAGGACCTACATGCTCACTTACGCACCAAGCAATGTTCGTCATGGAAGGAGGGTAGGCCTTGGACTTGCAGTAGGTTGGAAGTTGTTGGAATATAAACCCCTATTGTCCTATCAGGTCCACCTATGATTGCCCTGAGCTGGGACAGAGTTGAGGCCAACGTTGGTTTGGGACACATCCTGTGCTTAGCAGCCAGGCTGACACATAAAATCAGCGCCTCCCTTTCTCTCTCCATATCTCTCTCTTGTTTTAAAAGTTTTTATGTGGACCATTTTTTTTAAGTCTTTATTGAATTTGTTACAATACTATTTCTGTTTTATGTTTTGGTTTTTTGGCTGCAAGGCATGAAGGATCTTAGCTCCCAATCAGGGATCAAACCCACACTTCCTGTATTGGGAGACAAAGTCTTAACCACTGGACCACCAGGGAAGTCCCTTTCTCCATATCTCTTGAGTCAATGAGAATCTTGTCAAGAGACCAGAGTGTTTAAAACAGAGGAAATGTAGGTGGGAGGGAGGGGTGGACACAGCCATCTGGACACCAGCCACATCATATCACATGAGACCCTGCAGGTCCACCTGCTTACTCAGTGCAGTGCAAAGCCATCAGAGCAGAAGGTGCAGACGACTGGCATATGTTGAAGGCCACTCTGGTTGCTATGGGGAAAACAGATGCGTGGGGCAAGAGAGGAGACTGGGAGGCCGGTTAGGACAGGATATTGCAATACTCTCCACATCAGAGGGGGTGGTGGTATGCATGAGGGCAGTGGAATTTGAGGTGGAAAGAAGTGGACAGTTTCAGACTACAGTTTGGAAATAGAGCCAACGGAAGGGAGAACCACTGTATCTCCTTAGCCTCTAGAATCAGGACCTCAGCTATCGATGGCTTTCTATGTAACAGTGCTTTTGTAGGAAGAGGAAGTGTTTCTTTAACGCCACACAAGCAAGAATAGGAGACTAAACAAGTGAAACAAAGACTTACATACATATGACACACAGACACACACAGAAACAGAGGAAGTTTAATTCAGGGAAGGTGTGACTCCCTTATCGGTATCTGAGAAGTTCAATCAAGATTAGCACAATTTGGGATGTATACACTGCTCTATACACACTGGTGCTGGTGGTGGTGGTTTAGTTACAAAGTCACGTCTGACTCTTGCGACCCCATGGACTATACCCCTCCAGCTCCTCTGTCCATGGGATTTCCCAGGCAGGGATACTGGAGTGGGTTGCCATTTCCTTCTCCAGAGAATCTTGACCCAGAGATCAAATCCATGTCTCCTGCATTCCAGGTGGGTTCTTTTACCAATTCTTTTACTCTTTTACCAGGGAAGCCCATATACACACTGCTATATATAAAATAGATAACTAATAAGAACCTACTGTGTAACACAGAGAATGCCACCGAGTTCTCCGTAATGGTCTAAAAGTAAAAAGAGTGGATATGTGTATATGTGTAATCTATTCACTCTTCTGTATACCTTAAATTAACATGACATGGTAAATCAACTATATGCCAATAAAAACTTTTTTTTAATAAATAAAATAGACAACCAACAAGCATCTACTGTATAGAACAGGAAACTCTACTCAATTCTTTGTGACAACCTAAATGGCTAAAAGAATTTGAAAAAAATACATGTATATGTATAACTGAACCACTTTACTATATACTTGAAACTGACACAACACTGTTAATCAGAGCCTCTTGATGAAAGTGAAAGAGGAGAGTGGAAAAAGTTGGCTTAAAACTCAACATTCAAAAAACTAAGATCATGGCATCTGGTCCCATCACTTCACAGCAAATAGATGGGGAAACAATGGAAACAGTGAGAGACCATTTCCTTGGGCTCCAAAATCACCGCAGATGGTGACTGCAGCCATGAAATTAAAAGACACTCCTTGGAAGAAAAGCTATGACCAACTTAGACAGCATATTAAAAAGCAGAGACATTACTTTTCTGACCAAAGTCCATCTAGTTAAAAGCTACGGTTTTTCCAGTAATCAGGTATGGATGTGAGAGTTGGACTATAAATAAAGCTGGGCACCAAAGAACTGATGCTTCTGAACTGTGGTGTTGGAGAAGACTCTTGAGAATCCCTTGGACTGCAAGGGGATCAAACCAGTCAATCCTAAAGGAAATCAGTCCTAAATATTCATTGGAAGGACTGATGCTAAAGCTTCCAATACTTAGTCCACCTGGTGTGAAGAACTGACTCACTGGAAAAGACCCTGATCCTGGTAAAGATTGAAGGCAGAAGGAGAAGGGGACAACAGAGGATGAGACGGTTGGATAGCATCACCGACTCAATGGGCACGAGTTTGAGCAAGCTCCGGGAGTTGGTGATGGATGGGGAAGCCTGGTATGCTGCAGTCCATGCGGTCACAAAGACTTGGACATGACTAAGAGACTTAACTGGCTGATACTCCAATATAAAATGAAAATTTTTTTCAAGATTAGTGCAATAGGAAGCTGCTAGTCCCCTAGGCTAGAAGGACGGAAGGAAGAAGTCATGGCCCCAGAGCCGAGAGGAGTCACTTGAAGATGACAGAACCACAGAGGGCTCATCGACCAGAAGTGCAGCTGCTGCCAAAGACGCCATCGCTGCCCAGGGCAGAGAGGATGGGGCGGAATACCCCAGCTACTCCTTTCCCTCAGTCCTCCCATCTTCAGCCAGTGACCCCCAGCTGGCTGCAGGCAGCTGAAGGGAAGCCGGGACCCGCGGGGTCAGCCTTCTGTGACACAGGCAGAGAAAAGGAAGATCCAAGACTGGATCTGAGGGCAAGATCCAGGCACCACCCTCCAATCACTGTGCTGGGGGATCAACCCACAGATCCCTTTGGTACCTGGAAGGACAGGCTGAGTTCCCCGACCACTGTTGTGAGTGGAAAGCTGGATCCCCAAAGATGCAGACCCAGAGAAGCTATGCACGTGACCTTATCTGGATAAAGTAGTTTGGTGAGGATCTCGAGATGACATCATCCTGGATGAGCTCGGGCCCTAAACCCAAAGACACGTGTTCTCATCAGAGACAGAAAAGAAGACCCAGAGAGGCTGCAGAAGGGAAGACCACGTGAAGACAGAGGCAGAGACTGAACCCGTGTAGCCACGAGCCAAGGAGCGCCTAGCATCAAAAGCTGCCACCACCAAAAGTCGGGAGAGGCATGAAACAGACTCTCCCTGGAGCATCCAGAAGGAACCACCCCTGCCCATACCTTGACTTCAGCCTTCCGGCCCTGAGAACTGAGAGACATTCCTACTACTAGTTTAAGCCACCAAGTTTGCAGTGACTTGGTTGTGGCTGCCCTAGGCAACAAACACACCTATCCACCTGTCTTCAGCTTCATTTTTTCTGTTCCCTGGCAATTGCTTCTTTACAAGTGGAAGGTAAATCCTCAATCAGGAAAAATAATAATAATAATAATAAGGAAAAAAACAGGTATGCAGCACCTCTGTCTTTTATATGATATTGTGACCTGGAAAACCCCCATCACTCAAAACCCCAACTTACCCACGATTCTCTCAGTATGGCTTCACCTAGGGAGTGTGTCTGCTTCATGCACAATGGAAAGCCATCTATTGAGTTTTTCCTTCACATGGTGACCAATCCTTCAATCTCAATTCATCCCCCCTTTCATAATGGGCTCTGCTCACTCACAGAGCCAAGTGCCGTCTCCTCCTTTTTTCTTTAAGTGTATTTGGCTATACCAGGTCTCAGTTGTGGCACACAGGATCTTTAGTTGCACCATTTGGGATCCAGTTCCCCAACCAGGGATTGAACCCGGGTACCCTGCATTGGAAACACAGAGTCTTAACCACTGGACCACCAGAGAAGTCCCTGCCACCTCCTTCCTAACTAACTAGTTAAGGCACTGTAACAGTTTCCAGTTGCTGCTATAATAAACTGCCGTAAAGTTAGTAGCTTGAAACAACACAGATCTCACCATGTTGGAAGTCAAAAACCCAAAAGGAGCTAAAATCAAGGGCTGCATTTCCTCTAAACAGGGATTGAACCAGTCTTGCTTGCTTATTAATCTACACTTTCTCCACATGGCTTCCTGAAAGGAGTGAAAGCCGAAAGAAGGGCGCTACCCTTGTGTTCCGATGTTGTTCAGTCCCTGAGTTGTATCCAACTCTCTGTGACCCCATGGATTGCAGCATGCCAGGCTCCTCTGTCATCCACTAGCTTCCAGAGTTTGCTCAAATTCATCCACTGAGTCAGCGATACTATAAAACCATCTCATCCTCTGTTGCCCCCTTCTCTTCCTGTCTTCAGTCTTTCCCAGCATTAGGGTCTTTTCCAGTGAATCAGCTCTTCACGTCAGGTGGCCAAAGGATTGGAGCTTCAGCTTTAGTATCAGTCCTTCCAATGAACATTTGGGGTTGATTTCCTTCAGGATGGACTGATCCCCTTGCAGTCCATCCACCTTCATATTCACTGCTTAATCACAGTATAAATCTCATCAGTCTCCTGATCACAAGAGCAACATCGCTCCCAATGGGCTACCCACCACTCCATACTCCGTGTTGTCATCTGTACTGGATCAAGAATACCATCCCCCCTCTTCTCCTCATACTCTCACTTATCCAAACTGTAACAGCCAAGGTCAAGCGACACCTCCTTTTCCAGACTCCCTAACCATCTACGTTTGAAAACATTCCTGAAGCACCCATCACATCCAGCTTTGTCAGTTTGTATGTGTGCATTTCATCCCCCAAAGAATTTTGAGATCTTTGTGGGTGAGCACCCCATCTAGGATCCCTTGGTAACTTCTAAAACACCAGCTTAGAAGGTGCTTGATGAATGGTTGTTAGTCAGAACCCAAAGCAAGGAGCTAGAACTGCAGGCATGTGCAGAAGAGATGCTCATTAGGAAAAGTACTTCTTCTACATCCGTAAGGGGTCTATCCAAGTCAATGAGGGTCCTTTAAGCATGTTCATGATGTCCCCTGAGATATACTAGGGCCTACAAAGTGGAAAAAAATTATAACAAGGACAAAATAATCATTAGAGCTATGTGTCAGACCCTGTTCCAAGCTATTTTTGTATATTAACTTATTCCTCATAGTAGTCTTGTGAAGTAGGTGTTATCCTCAATTTATAGAAGAGGAAACTAAGGCATGGATACACCTGAGGAGTGACCTCACTCCTCACTTAGTTCTCAAGGCCTTCTTAGGTATGATCTCTCTACCCAAACTCTATGTTACCTCTGCTTCCTCCCAAACTCAAATCTACCTCCTAAATTCTCTTGACCTATGACCTGGGCTTCCTCTGGGGCTCTCCCTTTGCTTCAGTTGCCTCCTGATCTCCAGGAAAAGCCCCCTCCTGAGTCAGCCCACCTCTGAGAACTCTCTTTATTCTGTACCCTCAGGGGTGCTCCCATCAGCCTGAAGTAGACATGCCCTCTAGAAGGACGACCATCACATCCCACCTCCACACCTACACAGGCGCTTCCCAGCTGAGGCACACAGAGAGCAGATCAGATTTTGTGGGCAGCAGCACTTTGACCACTTGTAATAATTCTCACACAGAGGGTCTGGATGTGGCCCAGGGATCAGATTTTAGCAGCCTCCTCCAAGGCATTCTGTTGCCAGTGGTCCCCAGAGCACACTGGGAGAAATTTCAAGAGAGAGGTTTTCTGATGACTTAAAAAGCTGGTCACTCAGTCTTATTCTCCCCTGCCCCACAGCACAAAGGCACTTATTTACATAAATTCTGCTTTCAGATGATTTTGACACCTACATTTTAAGCATAGGTGTGATTGCAGGCATCAGTTCAGCTCCCTGGGGCCTGTGCCAAGTGATTCTAATTTCTCTTTGTGGACCAATCAGCTTCCTTGCTCTGAGATGGACATCCCAGATCAGTGTCAGCCCTCAGAAGGGGCAGGGGATACATTAATCCTCTTAGAACACCTCCCTCAACCTGAGCAATTTGCCCCTACAGGTGACTCCCTCCAGACTCATCACACAGCCTATAAGAAGTGGTATCATCCTGCCATTTTAGGAGGGAGAGAGCTGGGATATGAAGAGTGTAAACAGACCCTATTCCAGTCAGCTGGCCACTGGTGAAGAGTTGCCAAGTGAGGGGAGTGTAAATGTCCACCTCAGAGCCAACTTCTGAAGCCAGGGGCTTCTGAAATGGGAAAGACATTAGAACGGCTTGGCTGTAACCCCCAAGAAGCCCCAAAGGAGATCTCCTCCCATGTGTTTCCCTATTGAAACTAAACTCGGGCAAGAAACACCTAGGACCCAAGAGACTAATTTATTGGTTAAAACCCAGATACATCCCAGTTACTCCCAAAGAAACAAGTTATCAACCAATTTCCTCAGTCTGCAGGCATCCCCACAGTATGCCACACTCTCTTGCTAAAGTACCGTCTGTATTAATTCTTAATATTTTCTTTTAAATCTTCTCACTGCCTTTACACAAATTTACCTGGGAAAGAAGCAATGTATCAGCACTTAAATTGAAAAAAAACAGTATCACTTTCCATAAAGAGAAGAAATCTCTAAAACAAATACAATAAAAACAACATTATTGAATTCTAGCCAGCCACTGCTGCCTACTGAAGGCTCCCAACCTGGGCTGTGGGCTCCCCCTGTTTAAAACAAAATCAAAGTCAACCAACAAGGAGATGAGCAAGTGCTTAGGGATGCAAGGGACTCTATGGCATCAAACAGAGACTCTCTCCTTGACTGAATCACAATGCAAAGAAGATGCAGAAGGAATCCACCCTCACCAGGTAAACTCAACGTTGTGCTCAGTCACTCAGTCATCTCTGGTTCTTTGCAACCCTACGGACTGTAGCCCATAAGGCTCCTTTGTCCATAGGGTTTTCCAGGTAAGAATACTGGAGTGGGTTGCCATTTCCTCCTCCAGGGGATCTTCCCGACCAAGGAATAGAACCCACGTCTCTCGCATATCCTGGATTGGCAGGCAGATTCTTTATCACTGAGTCACCAGGAAAGCCCAGAGTTAATGTTACCAAGCACCTATGTTTGATGCTCGAAAAACTACACTCATCTCAGGGGGTAGCCAAAATAATTTTCCCCCTGCATTTGTGGTTCCCAAAGTATAAGATGCAGACTGATTTTAGGTACTGCTTTATTGACTATGCCAAAGCCTGTGACTGTGTGGATCACAACAAACTGTGGAAAATTCTAAAAGAGATGGGAATACCAGACCACCTGACCTGCCTCTTGAGAAACCTATATGCAGGCCAGGAAGCAACAGTTAGAACTGGACATGGAACAACAGACTGGTTCCAAATAGGAAAAGGAGTACGTCAAGGCTGTATATTGTCACCCTGCTTATTTAACGTACATGCAGAGTACATCATGAGAAACGCTAGACTGGAAGAAACACAAGCTGGAATCAAGATTGCCGGGAGAAGTATCAATCACCTCAGACATGCAGATGACACCACCCATATGGCAGAAAGTGAAGAGGAGCTAAAAAGCCTCTTGATGAAAGTGAAAGAGGAGAGTGAAAAAGTTGGCTTAAAGCTCAACATTCAGAAAACGAAGATCATGGCATCCGGTCCCATCACTTCATGGGAAATAGATGGGGAAACAGTGGAAACAGTGTCAGACTTTATANGGCTGTATATTGTCACCCTGCTTATTTAACTTCTATGCAGAATGCATCATGTGAAACGCTGGACTGGAAGAAACACAAGCTGGACTCAAGATTGCCGGGAGAAACATCAATAACCTCAGATAAGCAGATAACACCACGCTTATGGCAGAAATTGAAGAAGAACTAAAAAGCCTCTTGAAGAAAGTGAAAGAGGAGAGTGAAAAAGTTGGTTTAAAGCTCAAGATTCAGAAAACTAAGATCATGGCATCTGGTCCCATCACTTCATGGCAAATAGATGGGGAAACAGGGAAAACAGTGGCTGACTTTATTTTAGGGGGCTCCAAAATCACTGCAGATGGTGACTGCAGCCATGAAATTAAAAGATGCTTGCCCCTTGGAAGAAAAGTTATGACCAACCTAGACAACCTATTAAAAAGCAGAGACATTACTTTGCCAACAAAGGTCTGTCTAGTCAAAGCTATGGTTTTTCCAGTAGTCATGTATGGATGTGAGAGCTGGACTATAAAGAAAGCTGAGTGCCGAAGAATTGATGCTTTTGAACTGTGGTGTAGAAGAAGACTCTTGAGAGTCCCTTGGAGTACAAGGAGATCCAACCAGCCAATCCTAAAGGAAATCAATCCTGAATATCCATTGGAAGGACTGATGCTAAAGCTGAAACTCCAATACTTTCACCATCTGATGTGAAGAACTGACTCATTTGAAAAGACCCTGATGCTGGGAAAGATTGAAGGCAGGAGGAGAAGGGGGCGACAGAGGATGAGATGGTTGGATGGCATCACTGACTCAATGGACCTGAGTTTGAGAAGTCTCTGGGAGTTGGTGATAGACAGGAAAGCCTGGCGTGCTGCAGTCCATGGGCTGTTAAAGAGTCGGACATGACTGAGTGACTGACCTACTGAATATAAAAACAGTAGATTGGAAATTACAAAAATAAAGCTAAAAGAAAAATAACTGAGAAAATAAAATTAAACCTTGTGCACGTTATTTTGCTCTCCCAGGAAAATAAGGACAAAGAAATGAGAATTTTAGAGAAATACTAAAATATGACTCTCTTTCTCCGTTATTTGGCCTAAGCCAATGTTCTCATTTGGTAATACAGCTTGATGTATATGGTCATTGCACAGATTATTGAGTTATATAGCCATCCTTGTCACTTTGCTTTTTCTATGCCTGTTTAATAATCTTTAAATGGAATATAAATAACAGTACTTACCTAATAGGAGTTTATAAATAATTAAACAAGTTATACCAAAAGAAAAAAAAAATCTGTTCTAAGCAATAGTAGCCATGTGTTGTTACTGCTACTTTTCCTAATTTTTGTTTTTTCTTGTTTAGTCACTAAGTTGTATCTGATTCCTAACAGTTACGTGGACTGCAGCACACCAGGCTTCCCAAAGTTTGCTCAAATTCATATCCATTGAGTCAGCAATACTAACTATCTCATCCTCTGCATCCCTCTTCTCCTTTTGCCTTCAATCTTTCCCAGCTTCAGGGTCTTTTCCAATGAGTCAGCTCTTTGCATCAGGTCACCAAAGTATTGGAGCTTCAGCATCAGTCCTTCCAATGAATATTCAAGATTGATTTCCTTTTGGATTGACTGATTTGATCTCCTTGCAGTCCAAGGGACTCTGAAGAGTCTTCTTCAGCAACACAATTCTAATTTATTNCTTTGCATCAGGTCACCAAAGTATTGGAGCTTCAGCATCAGTCCTTCCAATGAATATTCAAGATTGATTTCCTTTTGGATTGACTGATTTGATCTCCTTGCAGTCCAAGGGACTCTGAAGAGTCTTCTTCAGCAACACAATTCTAATTTATTTCATAATACTATAAATAACTGAAAATTCTTAAATAGCACATAAAATTGTCAGCATTCAATCCCTCATGACAATGCACTGAGGTGGATGCTATTATTATCCCCATTTCATAGATGAGAGAACTTATGGTGCAAAGAGGTTAAGAGATTTAGTGATAGACTGAAGCTAAGAAACTTAACCAAGTTCAACTGCATAAGAGGTATTATCACCTGAGTAAGAGGTACTCCCTGATGTTCAAGCTGGTTTTAGAAAAGGCAGAGGAACAAGAGATCAAATTGCCAGCATCCGCTGAATCATGGAAAAAGCAAGAGAGTTCCAGAAAAACATCTACTTCTGCTTTATTGACTATGCNGAGGAGAAAGGGACGACCAAGGATGAGATGGCTGGATGGCATCACTGACTCGATGGACGTGAGTCTGAGTGAACTCCGGGAGTTGGTGACGGACAGAGAGGCCTGGCATGCTGCGATTCATGGGGTCACAAAGAGTCAGACACGACTGAGTGACTGAACTGAACTGAAGATGATTTTAAAGGGAAAAGTCATTCTAAAATCTGGTCACTTTGGAGAAAGTGAAATAACAAAATTAAGAACTCATGGGACTATGGAAGGTGAGTGAATTTATGTGTGAGTCTAACCAAAGATTCTAACCACTTTCTCTGGATCCAACGTTACTATGGGAACAAGAGGTACTGGCCAGTCAGACTTTCAAACCAGGTGTGACAGAATGTGATGTATGCTCCTTAAAGGCAGCCACTGCCTGCTCACCCACCCCAGGTCACTAATTATGTAACATAGCTGACATCCACATTTCTGAGTCCCAATTTAATTTCTTTATGTCAGCTGAGTTTCTTTCAGGATAAAAGCAAAGAGGTGTTCCTCTCTTCCTTGACTAGCTATAATTAACTCCAAAAATATTCATCCTCTAGCAGTGAAATGGTCTCTTTATAGTCACCTGGGGAGTCACAAAAACGAGGATTGGCACTAGATTCTGAGATTGAATAAGGCAAAGCACGGGCACTCCTTCTCCTGTGAAAACTCACCCCATCTCCTAGTCTTTGAATGACTGTTGCATATTTAAATAAGCCCGTCCATGGTGATCACAGATTAGATTCAGAGTCTGAGACTGAGTTTCTTAGAGAAAGCAACAATGAGCTGGATTATTCATACACGCATACCCACACAGAGGTGGCCTTTTTTGTGTATCTTAGCTCAAATATTACAGTACATTGTGTGCTATTCAGTTGCAGTCCAATTTCTGACACAATTTCCATAATAGCAAAATTTACATACAGATGGCAAATAAATAAAACCTTTCTGCCACTTGGTCTGCCGTTCTTATGGTCAGCAAATCCTATTAGGGACTTTATTAACCTGCTCAGTGATGGAAATGTTATATCTGATCTTACGGAGTTCAGCTGTGCAATCCAGTCCTGCTACAAAAAGGAAATTTAACTCTCGACATGCAACACAAAACCAGCAAAACTGAAGAAAATGGTCTCTTCTTTGCTCTCCATTTTCTTGAACAGCACGTAATTGCAATTAGTCAATGAGCACAAAGGGAGACAAGTGGACCAACACACACAACCGCCAAGCAGGAGTAAAGACACCCTGACATGCCAGAAAGAAAGACGCATGGGGGGAGGGAGGGGGATTCTGGAATGGAAGAGGCATTAGAAAGGCTTGGCTGAAATCCCGGAGAAACCCCAAAGGAGGTCTCCTTCCACGTGTTTCCCTATTTCAAGTTGAACCCTGGCAGGAAACATCTAGGACTCAAGGGACTAATTTACTGGTTAAAACCAGCCACCTTCTACATCTACACGAGGAAAGAAATGTGTTTGTAAGTGAGCTGAGAGCTTCACCTCTCTGCAAATTCTCGTGAGAATCCTGTAGAATCCTGAAGAATTTCCTGTGTCCCAGGAGAATTTAGATGGAAACATCACCTCTGATCTAAGAAAGATGAGGCTCCAGGGAGAGGACTTTGGGGAGTAAGAAGGTCTCGCCAAGACCTTTTCTTTTGCCCTAACAATATTCTTCACGCCCACAGTTCAGAGCAAGATCCTGGTGGATCACACAGTGGCCTCAATAAATCAATCCAACCTGAAGATAAAAATTTGTGGTCTTGGAGATCTCAAAATGATCATGAAACAGAATGGAAAACACAAGCGTCATGAAGGAGAGGACGAGAATCAGAGAATGTGAGAAACTTCTGAATCTCCAGTTGCTATTGCTAAGTCGCCTCAGTCGTGTCCAACTCTGTGCGACCCCATAGACGACAGCCCACCAGGCTCCCCTGTCCCTGGCATTCTCCAGACAAGAACACTGGAGTGGGTTGCCATTTCCTTCTCCAATGCATGAAAATGAAAAGTGAAAGTGAGGTCGCTCAGTCGTGTTTGACTCTTTGTGACCCTATGGACTGTAGCATACCAGGCTTTTCCATCCATGGGATTTTCCAGGCATGAGTACTGGAGTGGGATGCCATCGCTTTCTCTGAAAGGCCTTCTCTGAATCTCCAGCTAATCGTTTTAAAAGTTATTTGTTTTCCATTGTAGAGCACGAGGGGCTTCCCAGGTAGTACAGTGGTAAAGAATCCGCCTGCTGAAAAGGGAGATGCAGGTTTGATCCCTGGATCGGGAAGATCCCTGGAGAGGAAAATGGCAAGCCTCTCCAGTATTCCTGCTTGGAAAATTCTGTGGACAGAGAAGCCTGGCAGGCTATAGTCCATGGGGTTGCAAAGAGTCAGACATAAATGAGCGACTGAGCACACACATTGTAGAGCACTGAATCCGTCTTCTAGGGGTACCAAAATAAAGTATCAGACTAGGGGGTTAAACAACAGAAATTTATTTTTCAGAGTTCTGGAAAATCTAGATCTTTCAAAGTCCAAGATCTAGATGCCACCTGGGATGGTTTCTTTGGAGACCTCTCATCTTGTCGGTGGCCAGCTTCTCTCTGTGTCCTCACATGGCTTTTTCTTGTATTTTTGTCTGGTGTCCTCACCTCCTCCTCTCATAGAGACATCAGTCATATCAGATTAGGGTCTGTGCTAATGACCTCACCTCACCTCTTGAAAGACTCTGTCTCTAAATACAATCAGATGGCGGTAGTGGTTAAGACTTCAACATATGAGTTTGGTGGGGACACAGTCATGTCCGTAACAGGTATCCACCCTCATAAGCTGACTGCTGTATCTGGGATGTCATGGTGTGTTTGTTCCCCATTTACTTAGCCCCAGCTACAAGCCAGGCACATGTCCTACATGAAGCCGACATGCCAGGATGGGAGAAACAGACAAGAAATGAGTGAACAAATAAGTTTGGCTTATTTGATGACATGATAAGCACCAGGAAGAAAAGAGGCTGGAAAACAGCCACATGGTTGGAACTTCCCTAGTGGTCCAGTGATTAAGAATCCAGGATTCCACTGCAGGGGCATGGATTCCAACCCTGCTCGGGGAACTAAGATCCCGCAAGTCAGGAAGTAAGGCCAAAAAAAACACAAAATTTTAAAAGGGATATTCGAGGTAAGAAGGTGGGGAGGGGCCAGTCCTGTTCACCATTCCAGGCATAGTGAACAAAGAAAATGCCCTGGGACTTCCCTAGTGGTCCAATGGTTAAGATTTCGTGCTCCCAATGCAGGGGGCTGGGATTCGATCCCTGTTTAGGGAACTAAGATCCCACATGTCACTGCCAGAATAAATAAATAAATAAAAAGAGATATTAGAAAATTAAAATAGTTAACTTTATTTTTAAAAATTCTCTGAACTGGAAGTAGACATGCTGGTTTCTGGGAACCAAGAGAAGGTATAGGCAGTTGAAACATGGTGGGAGATGAGCAGACAGAAGAGGACCAGGTCTTTATCAACACTCGGTCCACTCCCCTCATATTCTTTCCTGCTTCCTCAGGTCACAATCAAGATCACTGTAAATCTGTAACAGGACAGGTACCATTCTATTTTACACCTGCCATTTAACCCAATCAGGATTTCAAGTACTGTGTATAAAGTATCTACAACTGTGATCCTCACCGATGCAAAAAGGGCATCTTTATTTCTATTTTTTCCTTCTGAAATAATATCGCTGAACATTGGTCCTGACATCCCAACCTCAAGGGCAGGCAGAAAGCTCCTTCGGCTAAACCCACCAGGGTAAGCATCCTGGGAAAGATGTTTGATTTCCCATTTATAGGGAAGCTGCCCATGGATTTATGAAGTAGCAGGTGCAACTGCATTGTCGTCAGTGAAGAAAAATCATTACTTGGGACCCTGGAGGTAAGTGGCAAGTTTTCTTATTCTGAATTTCAAATTTAATTCGACTCAAGGGAGATTTCATGAGCTCTAACAGGCTGCCGGTCCTTGCCAGGGACACAGACTGCCAAATCAGCAGTCCCCAACCGCAGAAGTGCATAAGCATAGACACTGACACAAATTCAGTTAATTGCGATGTTCTGGGATAAAGGCTCGATCAGAAGTGTGAATAAAGGACTCCAAGAACTTGGAGGAGTGGCTGGTGAACTTCCTGCAAGACGTTTTGTGGATTTAGACCACTCAGATAGGAAGAAATGCAATTAAACATCCATTTAACCTTAAAATTGTGGATTAAAGGTCATACCATTATATAATTCATTCTCTTTCTCCATCCTGGCTTTATGAAAGGTATCTAAATGACAGTGAATGGTAGTCAGTCTTACCATAATGGAAGTAGAGACTATCTTTTAGTTTTTTACTGAAGCAACAGAGAGATGAACAGTACACTACACTTTTATTGGGACTCCGATGAAGTTGGCACCAAACAATACTCCACCAAACAGCATGAAAGGATCATAGAGTGCAGTTTGCATCCCTCTTTAGTACCTCCCGTTTGAATCTCTCTATAATTATTTACCATCCAAGTCATTGGCAGGCAACTATAAAACGATGAAAGAGCAAACTGAACCAGCTTCACATTAAAGAATCCCATGGGTCAGACGAACTATGCACACAATTACTTGTTTTTTTACATAAAATTCTCAGCCACCCTAAAGTGAGTGGTGGGAGACTTCCCTGGTGGTCTAGGGGCTGAGACTCTGCACTCCCAGTGTAGGGTGGAGTGGGAAGAGCTAGGGTCCCAAGTTTGAGCCCTGGTCGGGGAACCAGATCCCACATGCCACCGCTAAAGATCCTGCATGGTACAACTAAGACCCAGCACAGCCAAATAAATAAATAAATATTTTTAGAAACAAAACAAAAATTCAAATAAAGTGAGTGATGAAGGTAAGAATGACACTCATTTGTGTCTCAGAAATCTACAAGATACATAGGAAGTTCTTTCAGGCCCTGGGAAATCAAACCACCAGGACTTTGAGCTTTGTTTCAGCATTTAAACATATACAGGCTCCCTTAGCTCAAGGGAAAAGAATTCTCCTGATACCCTGCTGCTGCTGCTAGGTTGCTTCAGTCGTGTCCGACTCTGTGCGACCCCACAGACAGCAGCCCACTGGGCTCCACCATCCCTGGGATTCTCCAGGCAAGAACACTGGAGTGGGTTGCCATTTCCTTCTCCAATGCATGAAAGTGAAAAGTGAAAGTGAAGTTGCTCAGTCGTGTCTGACTCAGCGACCCCATGGACTGCAGCCTACCAGGCTCCTCCATCCATGGGAGTTTCCAGGCAAGAGTACTGGAGTGGAACGACATTGCCTTCTCCGCCTGATACCCTAGGTCCCCTATATTCATCAAAACACAGGTGGCAGATGCTGCTAATTGCTTACCCAGTATTCATCTTACATTTCTTCCTCATCAAGAAAACTCTGATTTGAGGTGAGGAGACTGGCAGTATGTCCAGTTAAACACCTACAATTCCCTACTCACTATGGATGGATTTGAGCATGAGAACAGTTTGGCCATTGAACATTAATCTAAAGGCACTGATTGATGCTTCTGGGAGAGGTCCCTAAAGCGGCATAGACTCGGGTGCACATGATTTTTTGTCCCTCTCTCTCCCCTTCCTTCCTTCTGCATGGAATGAAGATGTGACGGCCACCACTGCAGCAATCATCCTGTGACAGTGAGGGAAAGGCCAAGGGAATCATACAGTCCTTGATGCTCTGATATCCTTGATTCACCAGATGGATCCCTACCTGTGTAATTTCTCGCATTTTCCTGAATCTGTTCCTGTGTTAGTAAGGTCTGTGTTCTTTGAGGTTTCTGCTACATGGAGATACCCTTTGAATCTCTAACTAATCCAAGCCCCTTCAATCTAGCTTTTATCCCTAGGAGTCCACTAATCATCTTATTAAAGTCACCAATAACTTCCAGATATAAAATGCAAAGGGCAGTTTTCATTTCCTTGCCTGATTTCTCAGCAGCACTCATTTCTGTTGACTCTTGTTTTCTGTCTCTTCTCTTGGCTTGTGTGATGTCACAGTCTAACATTTTTTCTGCTGTTTCTCTGGCTGCTTTTCTGAAGATTCTCTGCTGTTATTTATCAAATGTTGGAGTCCTTCAGGACTCAGTCACAAGCCTTCTTTTATTCTCAGGATTTTTACTGAGAAAATCTGATTTTCCCCAAGGCTCCAATTATTATGATCTGACTGCCCAGAGACTTAAATTTCCATCTCCAAAAAAGATTTTTATTTTCTCTATTTTGATTTCCAGACTCACATTTCTAACTGCTCTTTCCACCTCTCCATCCAAACACCCATTACAACATCTGAAAATAACATTTCACTAGATAAATTTAATAGCCAAATAGAAATGACAAAGGAAACATTCAGTGAACTTGAAGACAGGTCAAGGGATGTTACCCAATGTGAAAAGAACAAGAATAAAGACAGTAAAGACAGAAAAAAATATTAATAAAGCCTCAAGCAACTGTTTTAGTTCAGTTCAGTTCAGTTCACTCAGTCATGTCCGACTCTTTGCGACCCCATGAATCACATCACGCCAGGCCTCCCTGTCCATCACCAACTCCCGGAGTTCACTCAGACTCACGTCCATCGAGTCCATGATGCCATCCAGCCATCTCATCCTCGGCCGTCCTCTTCTCCTCCTGCCCTCAATCCCTCCCAGCATCAGAGTCTTTTCCAATGAGTCAACTCTTCACATGAGGTGGCCAAAGTACTGGAGCTTCAGCTTTAGCATCATTCCTTCCAAAGAAATCCCAGGGCTGACCTACTTTAGAATGGACTGGTTGGATCTCCTTGCAGTCCAAGGGACTCTCAAGAGTCTTCTCCAACACCNGAGTGCAATTGTGCAGTAGTTTGAGCATTCTTTGGCATTACCTTTCTTTGGAACTGGAATGAAAACTGACATTTTCCAGTCCTTAGGTAAGTTTATTCTGAGATGTTTAATTCTTTTTGTTGCAATGGTGAATGGGATTGATTGCTTCATTTCTTTTTCTGATTTTTCACTGTTAGTATATAGAAATGCAGGTGATTTCTGTGTATTGATATTGTATCTTGCAACTTTGCTAAATTCACTGATTAGCTCTGTTAATTTTCTGGTACTATCTTTGGGCTTTTCTATGTACAATATCATGTCATCTGTAAACAGTGAGAGTTTTACTTATTTTCAAATCTGGATTCCTTTTATTTCTTTTTCTTCTCTGACTGCTGTAGCTAGTACTTCCAGGACTGTGTTGAATAATAGTGGGAAAAGTGGACATGTCTTATTCCTGATCTTAGGGGGAATGCTTTCAGTTTTTCACCATTGAGAATAATATTTGCTGTAGGCTTGTCCTACATGGCCTTTACCATGTTGAAGNGTACTTCCAGGACTGTGTTGAATAATAGTGGGAAAAGTGGACACGTCTTATTCCTGATCTTAGGGGGAATGCTTTCAGTTTTTCACCATTGAGAATAATATTTGCTGTAGGCTTGTCCTACATGGCCTTTACCATGTTGAAGTAAGTTCCTTCTATGCCCATTTTTTGAAGAGTTTTATTCATAAATGGATGCTGAATTTTGTCAAAGGCTTGTTATGCATCTACTGAGATTATCATATGGATTTTATCTTTCAACTTATTAATATGGTGTATCACATTGATTGATTTGCAAATATTGAAGAATCCTTGCATCCCTGGAATAAACCCAACTTGATCATGGTGTATGAGCTTTTTGATGAGTTGCTGAATTCTATTTGCTAAAATTTTGTTGAGGATTTTTGCATCTATGTTCATCAGTGACAACTGGCCTGTAGTTTTCTTTTTGTGTGCGTTGTCTTTGTCTTGTTTGGGTATCATGGTGATGATGGCCTCATAGAATGAGTTTGGGAGTGTTCCTTCCTCTGCAAATTTTTGAAAAAGTTTTAGAAGGATAAGCATTAGCTCCTCTCTAAATGCTTGATAGAATTCAGTAAAGCCATCTGGTCCTGGGCTTTTTTTTTTTTTTTTTGAGAGATTTTTGATCNATAGGTAGAGTGCCTGATGAACTATGGACAGAGTTTCATGACACTGTACAGGAGACAGGGATCAAAACTATCCCCATGGAAAAGAAATGCAAAAAAGCAAAATGGCTGTCTGGGGAGGCCTTACAAATAGCTGTGAAAAGAAGAGAGGCAAAAAGCAAAGGAGAAGAGCAACTGTTTAGACAACAGCAAATGATCTAAATTATAGCCCACAATTGATGTGCAGAGGAGTAAGAAAGTGAGAAAGGAAAAATCATTTCAATAAATAAAGCTGAAAAGTTCTCAATGTGGATGAAAGACACGAATGCACAAACTCAAGAACACAACAAACCCAAGGCAAGGCAAGCATGACAAGGTCATGCTCCAACATACTGTGTCAGCTGAGCTTCAACTACTGTGTCAGCTGAAAGGCAGACACAACAAGCAAAAGGAAATCAACACATGCCCTACAGCCAAACAATGCCATGCATGGCTGCCTTCTCACTCCCAACTAAGGAGGACAAAAAAAAAGAGTGAAACACTTTTAAAGTGCTGAAGGAAAAAAATAAATCTACTAACCCAGAATTCTATAAATAGCCAAAAATACTCTCTGAGAATGAGGATGAGATACAGACATTTTCAGATAAAAAGAATTCATTGTTGAAAGGTTTGCACTACTAGAAACTTCCAAGAAAAGTCCTATATACTGAATAGACATGGCACCAATAAAGACTTAGACCCCCAGCAGGGAGTAAAGAGCATCAGAAATAGGAAACATCTGGATAAGTGCAAAAGCTATTTTGCTTTTTACTCAATTTTTTATAATACACAAAATTATTTACGGCAAAAATTATAATATTATCTTCTAGAGTTTTTAACATATTTGTATGTAATTATTCAAAATAACTTTAGCTTTTAAGGGCACAGGTGGTTAAATGAACCTACTATTTATCTATATTTTATGGCAAATGGTGTGTGTGTGTGGTGTGTTAGTCACTCAGTCATGTCCAACTCTTTGCGATTCCATGAACTGTAGCTTGCCAGATTCCTCTGTCCATGGAATTCTCCAGGCAAGAATGTTGGAGAGGATAGACATTTTCTTCTCCAGGGGATCTTCCTGGCCCAGTTATTGAACCTAGACCTCCAGCAAGACAGGCAGATTCTTTACTGAGCCACCAGGGAAGCCCTTATATTTTGTGGGAAATGATACATGAACTTAAAGTAGACTGTGAAAAGTTACATATATATCACAATCCTTGAAGTTATCACTAAAAGTATGATGCAAGTGAGTTCACCCTATAGAAAAGTCAAACTAGAATTGATTAAAACATTCAAATACCCCCCAAAAAGACAGAAAAAGAAAAAAGAGGAACAATAAGAGAAGCAAATAGAAACAGATAATAAAATGGTGATCTTCAAATCTAACCACATCAGTTATCACATTAAATATTAACAGAAGAGCCTCTCTATTTAAAAGGCTGAGATCATCAAAATCAATAAAAATACAAGACACAACTCTATGCTGTCTACAGGAGACAGATTTTAAGGATAAAAACATAAATAAGTGAATTTGGCAAGGTTGCAGAATACAAGTTCAATACATAAAAGTTAATTGTATCGTACAGACTAGCAATAAAAAAAAATGACAAAATGAAAATAAAATTAACAACTCCATTTATAATACCGTTAAAAAATAAAATATTAAAGAATAAAGCTACCAAAGATGTACAAGACCTGTACACTAAAAATTATAAAGTATTTCTGAAGAAGATTAAAGATGGTAAATAAATGGTAAAATATATCATGGTCAAGTATCAAAAGGTTCAGTATTGTTAAGAGGGCAGTTGTCCATAAAGCAACCTATAGATGCAATGCAATCCCAGTCAGAATCACATGAATATTGAACTCTAGCCAATGATGTACACACTGAACTATTTAGAGGGATGTGAATAAATATCTGCAGTGGATGGATGGACATGGATTCATGGATGGACAGAGGGATTGACAGATGGACCAATACCTGATAAAGCAAAAACAGTAAAATAGTAATGGCAGAATCTAAGTGGTTGGCAGGTGGATTCTTACTATAAATTTCCTTCAACTATGTTATATGTCTGAGTTTTTATAT
Source organism: Neotragus pygmaeus (assembly GCA_006410875.1). Classification (NCBI taxonomy): domain Eukaryota; kingdom Metazoa; phylum Chordata; class Mammalia; order Artiodactyla; family Bovidae; genus Neotragus; species Neotragus pygmaeus. Next base: position 940,747 of record SJYV01026809.1, on the reverse strand, counting down.
AAAATATTAGCAAAAGCATAATTATGGAATATTTCCAACACCTAAAAGAGTATGAAGAATGATAAGTTAGTGTTAGTCCTTCAGTCATGTCCGACTCTTTGCGATCCCGTGGACTGTAGCCTGCCAGGCTCCTCTGTCCACGGGATTCTCCAGGCCAGAATACTGGAGTGGGTTGCCATTCTCTTCTCCAGGGGATTTTCCCAACTCAGGGATCAAACCCAAGTCTCCTGCATTGCAGGCAGATTATTTACCATCTGAGCCACCAGGGAAGCCCAGAAAGAAAAAACGAACACAAAACACCCATAACTCCCACCAACCATATTAACACACAAAACAGATACAGCCGAAGTTCCCTGCCTGCCTGCAGTCCACCTCTCTTGATGCTGGTGCTTATCATGTTCATGTTTATTTTATGCACCCCTGGAGAAGGAAATGGCAACCCACTCCAGTATTCTTGCCTGGAGAATCTCATGGACAGAGGAGCTTGGCAGGCTACAGTTCGTGGAGTTGCAAAGAGTCGGACACAACTGAGTGACTAATGCACAAACACACACATTTTATTCATAGACTACATATGAATGGACTTATATACAACAAACAGAAACCCATGGCATGTTTTTAAAACTGCATCCCACTGTAAGTCTGAGCTGGCAAAAATTTTCCCCTTAGCCTTAGATTTTAGAGATTTTTTCAAACATTATAACATGAATTCATTTCCATACTTGCAGAGTATCTCTCTATATAAATATTTAGTTATTTATTTATCCATTATTTATCCATTCTCCTTTGATAGATATTTCTGCCATGTCATCTCAAGATGTGGCCTCTCTCAGCATAGGAACAAGGGGCTCAGATTCTCAGAATGGAATGACCTGGGTTCAAGTCCTGACTTCATGGCTTCCTGTCCCTTGAGGAAGTCATGTAACTTCCTGAGCTTCAGCTTCTTCATGTGACAAGTGGGGGTGGTCCTCAGTGAGGAAAGAAAGAAGAAATAAGATGGATGGATGGGAAGCACTTGGCACAATGTCTGCCTGACACACACAGGTATTGATACTCAGAATCAGAAACATAAAAAATGGGACAGCCCCAGGATGATGGCCAACCCCATTTGGCTCAGGCCCCATCAACACTATCAGGCATGAAAACTCCTAGCTCTCCTTCACAGGGTTAAATGTCTGAAGAGGAGAGTGACCCTCACAACATGGCAACCAGATTCTCACTTTCACTGAGGATAGCACATCAGGCAAACCTTCAAAGGTAGTTAAGGAGCATCCAGAGATCTTCCTTCATCAAGACCCCACCAGCTGCCTCTCCACTGTGCCCAGCAGGGGCCCAGCAGGTCCTAGGAGGGGACTATTCACAGACACGTGGGCAGGCCAGAGGGGGACGCCTAGGGATGGTAGAGTACCGCAGTGCTGGCAACAGTGGGGACCCTTGTTCAGTGGAGATTGAATTCTTAAATTTATTTTACTTTAATGAATTCAAATTTGAAAGTTGATACTCAATTGTCAGAAATTCTATACGTATGTTTGGAACAAGGTGGATCTGTGTATCTACCATTATCACCCCTAGTCTAAAGGGATGAAAGCAGAGAGTGATTACTTTAGAAAATCCAGAATTACAGGAGATGAACTGCCAACAGTTGCTATAGCAACAGATGAAGGGGTGTAAGCAAATCACAGTCTAGCCAGAGGGCAAAGAGGGGGACTAGCTATCTTGTCCCATCTCTCTCTTTTGTTGTCCAGATTCTGCCCAATGCCTGCCACTGGTCAGACCAAACCAGATCTGGAGACACATATGCATGCACACACATACAGAAACTATTAACCAATGAAGTTCCAGCTGCCAAACTGGTAATGATATGCACAATACATTCCTGGATGTGATGGAGCTACACCCTGAGAGTATTTTGATCGGCAAGACTATTCCCAGAAATAGGGCAACCCTGAGCAGGAAGAAGGCCTTGAGGTTGGGTACCAAGGTCATCGAAGGTCATGCACCAGCCCACCTGCAGACAAGCAGCCCCACCACAAATACCTGGCCCAGGGGAGCAGTGGCTGAGACTGCTGGCACTTGCCACCCTCCTTACACCCACAGGCAGGAGTATGTTCCAGAGAGGAGAGGGCAGCCTAGGCTTCCTAGTCTATAAGACAGCTTTGAAAACCACCACCTCAACCCCCTCACATGACTGCCAAGGTTAAAGCACAAAAATTCTGAGTGTAGCTTGGCACAAGCTAAGTGTACACCAACTTTTTGGCCACCACCCTAATCTAGGTACACTCCAGTTTTTCCAAACTTAAGATAAAGCAATCCACACAGGTCAAAATCTCCTTTTGTTGGTTTTTGTTTTGTTTGCTTTGTTCATTTATTGTTTGTTTTTTCCACATATGAGTGAAAACACATAGATACAGAGAAGAGAGTAGTGGTTCCCAGAGGGGAGGAGGGCAGGGAGGGGGACATGGGTAGAGAGGATTGTTTATTTAATAATGGATGGAAGCAAAGTTTTTGGTGGTGAGCAGAAAAAAATAAATTTAAAAAAAATCCCCTTTTGAACCTTCACACACTGTTGTTGGAAATGTAAATTGACGCAGGCACCATGAAAACAGTATGGAGGCTTCTCAAAAAACTAAAAATAAAACTAAAAATGTGACCCAACAATTCCACTCCTGGATACATACCTGAAAAAAAGCAAAAACACTAATTTGAAAAGACACACGCACCCCAGTGTTCATAACAGCATTATTCATGATTGCCAAAGTATGGGAGAAAGCTAAGTGTCCATCCATAGATGACTGGATAAAGAAGACGTGGTGCAGATTCATAGTGGAATACTACTCAGCCATAAAAAAGAACGAAGCTTTGCCACTCACAGCAACATGGATGGATTCACAGGGCATTATGCTAAGTGAAATGAGCCAAAAAGAAAGACACATACTATATGACATCACTTATATGTGGAATCTAAAACATAGAACAAACTAGTGAACATAACAACAAAAAAAGGCTGCAGACTCACAGATACAGAGAACAAACTAGTGGTTACCAGTGGGGAGAGGGGAGGGGAGGGGCAATTTAGAGGGGGAAAGGGTTGTTAATGAAATCCTATGTGTGCAACTTTTAAAAATTGTAAGCTCAACATTCAGAAAACTAAGATCATGGCATCCGGTCCCATCACTTCACGGCAAATAGATGGGGAAACAGTGGAAACAGTGGCTGACTTCACTTTTGGGGGCTCCAAAATCATTGCAGATGCTGATTGCAGCCATGAAATTAAAAGACACTTACTTCTTGGAAGGAAAGTTATGACCAACCTAGACAGCACATTAAAAAGCAGAGACATTACTTTGTTAACAAAGGTCCGTCCAGTGTTTTTCCAGTATTCGTGTATGGATGTGAGAGTCAGACTATAAAGAAAGCTGAGTACCAAAGAATTGATGTTTTTGAACTGTGGTGTTGGAGAAGACTCACAAGAGTCCCTTGGACTGCAAGGAGATCCAACCAGTCCAATGGGAATGTGGATTCAAGCCCTGATCCGGGAATTAAGATCCCACATGCCTCTCAGCTAAAAAACCAAAACATAAAGCAGAAGTAATATTGTAACAAAAAACTCAATAAAGAGTTTAAAAAAGGTCCACATTAAAAAAACCTTAAACTTTAAAAAAAGCCCTAAAGGAGATCTTCTAAAGGAGATCAGCTTCCTAAAGGAGATCAGTCCTAGGTTTTCATTGGAAGGACTGATGCTGAAGCTGAAACTCCAATACTTTGACGACCTCATGTGAAGAGCTGACTCATTTCAAAAGACTCTGATGCTGGGAGGGATTGGGGGCAGGAGGAGAAGGGGATGACAGAGGATGAGATGGTTGGATGGCATCACCGACTCGATGGACATGAGTTTGGGTGGACTCCGGGAGTTGGTGATGGACAGGGAGGCCTGGCATGCTGCAATTCATGGGGTCGCAAAGAGTCAGACACGACTGAGCAACTGAACTGAACTGAACTGAATAGAATTTAAAGAATATTTCTTTCAATTAAAAAAAAATCCCCTCTGTAGCTAGACTCCTCAAGCCTGTGACATTTATACTTGCTCCCTACCAGCCTCCATGGGAGCTCCCAGACTCCAGTGAACTGGGATGGAAAGCAAGGTAGAGTTTGGGGTGAGCACCAATGGAAATACACTCACTGAATTCAGCCGATGACTTTTGGAACTAGTTAAACACTCTGGGCAGGTTATGGTTTCTTGGGGAAATAATTGCCTACCTTCTTTCTAAGTTCTGCTGAAATCTAGGCTGATCTGTGCTTTGACATTGCCAGATGAAGAGCATCTGTGTCTATGCCGAGTTTCCTCAAGGGAAATCTGTTTCCTTAGGGGAAAAAAATTAATAAAGCCTGAATTTGGGGCACCACCTGAGGTAATTTCACCAAACAGGTTGCTATTGGGCTTTTTTTAAGATTTAAGGTTTTTTTAATGTGGACCGTTTTTAAAGTCTTTATTGAATTTTTGTTACAATATTGCTTCTGCTCTATGTTTTGGTTTTTTGGCTGCGAGGCATGTGGGATCTTAATTCCCTGATTGGGGCTTAAATCCACATTCCTTGCAGTGGAAAGTGGAGTCTTTACCACAGGACTACCAGGGAAATCTTCCCAGGTTGCTATTGTTTTAAGTGTGAAAGTAAGCACTGAGTTTTTTTTTTGTTTTTTTTTTTTACTTTTCTTTTTCTTTCTTTTTATTGACCATGCCACGCATCTAATGAGATCTTAGTTCCCCAACCAGGGATTGAACCTGGGCCCACAGCAGTGGGAAGCATGAATGGCAGTCATCTCAAAACCTTCTGGACCGCCTAAGTGCATAGAGCATCTTTCATTTCAGCAGAAAAGGTGTAGTGGCTTCTATAATGACTAATTGCTTCTGGCTCACTTCTTAATATACAAATAAGCAAATATACAAATAAATGATCAAGAAGAGCCAAGATTCTCCTGTAATATTCACTTCTGATTCATTTATTTAAAAATTACTGTGAAGAGCTGACTCATTTGAAAAGACCATGATGCTGGGAAAGATTGAGGGCAGGAGGAGAAGAGGAGAACAGAGGATGAGATGGTTGGATGGCATCACTGACTCAATGGACATGGGTTTGGGTGGACTTGGGGAGGTGGTGATGGACAGGGAGGCCTNTGCTGGGAAAGATTGAGGGCAGGAGGAGAAGAGGAGAACAGAGGATGAGATGGTTGGATGGCATCACTGACTCAATGGACATGGGTTTGGGTGGACTTGGGGAGGTGGTGATGGACAGGGAGGCCTGGCGTGCTGCGGTTCATGGGGTCGCGAAGAGTCGGACGTGACTGAACAACTGAACTGAACTGAATATAAATGGTAAAGTATGTCCAAAAAAATCAGAGCAGGGCAGGGGGCCACAGGAGGAGGTCAGATCATGTCAGGCCTATGGGCCCATAGGAGAACTTTGACTTTTGCTCAAGACAGCAGGGGGCAAAGGTGGAGGCTGGGAGACCCGTCAGGAGGCCATGAGAAAATCCTACCAGACATGTAAGTGTGGATGACCCAGAAGAATTGCAGAAAAGCCTGTTAACCTGCCCAGAAGTGCCCCTCCCAGTAGACAGCCTCTCTTGTTGAATGCCTCTACTGACTGGGAGCTCATCACTTCTAGAGAAAACTCAAGATTTGCTGACAGCTCAAATGGAGGGGTATGTATCAGAGAATGGCAAAAGTCAATCTGGTGATTAGACATTTGGCCTGAGCAACAAGAAGGATGTGGGGGCAACAAATGAAAGGGAAGAATCTGGCTGAGCAAAGCTGACACTTCATAAATAGCTACTTAAAACAAAAACAGCTTTAAGTGTCACAGAAATTGTGACACAGAGAAGTTAAGTAACCTGCCTAAGGTCACCCAGCTAGCACCCGGTACTTAGGCTGTCTGGCCCCGGAGTCAAACCACTGGGCTCCACTGCCTAACAGGATGAGAGGTCAGCCTGGGGGGTTCTCTGTGTAAGCCAAGAAAGAGCTATTTTCATAAACCAGGGATAAAGCTTCTCAGGATCACTCTCGGCCTTGGAGACATTACAGATGGAGTGGGGAAACTCTCATAATATGTCAGCCTTTCTTGGTTTGAAAGACTTACCCTGGATCCAGCCTAGCAGCCCACAAACCCTCCAAACCCCACTTTTTAACCCTTTGCTAAAAGGGTTTTGGGGACTTCTTTCGTGGTACAGTGGTTGAGAATCCACCTTCCAATGCAGGGGACACCAGTTCGATTCCTGGTCAAGGTACTAAGATCCCACATGCCGTGGGGCAACTAAGCCCATGTGGCAACCACTGAGCCCCCTGGGCACTGCAATGAAGGGCCACTGTGCCCCACTAAGACCCAATGCAGTCAAACAAATAAATATTTTTAAAAAGAAAGAAAACTCTGCAACTTTAACTTTGAAATAACAAATAAATAAAAGGCTTTTCAATACATGGTTAGTTTTAGATATTAGCGTTTAACAGAGTCTATCTATGTTAGAGAACAACCAATTCAACTTTTGTTCAGATTGGCCCCAATACAATATGCAGTCAGAAACAGCAATGTAACACATGAAAACTGCACACACCTGTCCCCTGTCCATACGTCTTCAATTCTGAAATTATCTCAGTGACTCTTGTGCACATTCACACTTTGATCTGGGGTTTCATCTGAGCCAGAATGAAATATGTCACATTTCATTCATAAAAGACATGATTAAAACAGACAATCAGTTATATTGGGAAATAACATATCCACTACAGCCCGAAAACAGTGTTTTATTTTTAAGAGCCTGAATATACAAAAAGACAATAGTTAGACCATCTATGACAAGAAAAGTCTGGCCCACAACCTTGTAGCAACCAAGCCAAAATGCCAAACGACAGCCTCAGAAAGGTCTGAAGTTGGTCCACGACTACCAGCTTCCCTTTTGACAGCCTCTGTTTCCAATTTAAGGTCAGCTAGAAAAAGCCAAAGATACTTCCCAGACCAGTCACATACGAGGCTCACTCCAGCTTCCCCACGCTGACAATCGGAACAGAACTTTCCCTTGGGTTTCTGCCAAACGTCAGTGATGGTGACTGACTCCCTTGCCAAAGCAAGCGCTGAATAAATAACCTCTGTTCTCATCTAGGTGATCTTCATTTATTTCCACAATTTTAGTGCCTTCTCTGGGGCTTCCCTGGAGGCTAAGCTGGTAAAGAATCCACCTGCAATGTCGGAGATCTGGGTTCGATCCCTGTGTTAAGAAGATCCGCTGGAGAAGGGAATGGCTACCCACTCCAGTATTCTGGCCTGGAGAATTCCATGGACTATATAGTCACAAAGAGTCGGATACTATTGAGTGACTTTCACTTTCACTCTTTTCTGGCCATAAAGTTCAGCGTAAGAAATAATAGTCGGACTTCCCTGGTGGTATGGTGGAAGAAAATCCACCTACCAATGCAGGGCATGTGGGTTCAATCCCCGGTCTGGGAGGATTCCATGTGCTTCAGAACAACTAAGCCTCTGTGTCAAAAACCACTGAGCCCACACTCTAGAGCCTGCAAGCCACAGCTACAGAGCTCCCAGGCCTAAAGCCTGAACTCTGCAACGAGAAGCCACTGGCACGCACACCACAGTGAAGAGGACCCCCCCATTCACCTGACTAGAGAAAGCCCGTCTGCAGCAAGGAAGATCCAGTGCAGCCATATATAAATGTTATTTTTTAAAAACAAATAAGTCATCTGCATTCAATACCCTGTAATAGCCTATAATGGAAAACTCTGAAAAAGAATATGTGCATATATATGTATGTATGTGCGTGCACGTGTGCTAAGTCGCTTTAGTCCTGTCTGACTCTTTGCAACCCCATGGACTATAGCCCGCCAGGCTCTTCTGTCCATGGGATTCTCCAGGCAAGAATACTGGAGCAGGTTGCCATTCCCTTCTCCAGGGGATCTTCCTGANTGCTAAGTCGCTTTAGTCCTGTCTGACTCTTTGCAACCCCATGGACTATAGCCCGCCAGGCTCTTCTGTCCATGGGATTCTCCAGGCAAGAATACTGGAGCAGGTTGCCATTCCCTTCTCCAGGGGATCTTCCTGAGGCAGGGATTGAACCCACAACTCTTAAGACTCCTGAACTGGCAGGCAGGTTCTTTACCACTGGTGCCACCTGGGATGCCCCGTGTATGTATTTAGGTAGGTATGTATAACTGAATCACTTTGCTGTACACCTGAAACTAACAAAACATGTAAAATAACTATACTTCGATAAAGAAATTAGAATTTTATCCTTGTATAGGAATGCAATTGATATTGATATCCTGGTTTTTAAAATTAAGTTCACTATATAATTTACATGAATAAAGCTTCTGTAAGCAAACAAACAGAAAGGAACAATAGTCATATCTAGGAAAGCATGAAGACAAGAAACTCTAGATGGTGACCCAGAAAGATCTGAAAGGTAAAGCTCAGTCTCCACCTGGACAAGTAGAACCATCCAAAAGAGGGTTTTCAACTCCTGCATGCAGACCCACATGCCAACCCCACCATTTCCCCACTGCAAGGCTTCAGACAGGTAACGCCTAACCTCTCTGAGGCTCAGTTTCCACATTCATAAGATGGACACGAATCCTTTGTATGCTGCCTGTGATCACATGGGAGACACAACTTGAGCCTGGCACAGTACACATAATTATTTAAAAACATCAATTAATCATATCAATTAAACATAATAGCATCAATTACAGTATGTAAATAATTGTATCTATTAACACTTACTGAACAGCTACATGGTGCCAGGCACTCTTCTAATTGTTTTACATGAAGCAACTAATTCACTAAATAATACCAGTGACGCTGGAGGAATGTTTCACTTCCTTTTTTAAAACATTTATTTAGTTGGCTGTGCCAGGTCTTGGTTTCAGCATGAGGGAGCCTCAGTTGCGGCATGCGGGATCTAGTTCTCTGACCAGGGATGGAACTTGGGCCCCCTGAACTGGGAGCATGGAGTCTTAGCCACAGACCACCAGGGAAGTCCCTGATGTTTCATTTCCTATGATGCACTCACTGACCACTTCTGTCTCCCTGACACCCACAGTGAATGAATCGGTGATATCTGCCTTCAGAGGTTAGAATTTAGCCCCTCTTTTAAGCATTGTTTTCCCCTTTTTCCAATACTATATCAGGAGTTTCAAAATGCTCACAAGAACCAGATAAGTGAGTGCAATGGGCCGGGCATGGTAGGGACTGGAGTGAGCCAGACAATGCATGATCCATCTAAAGCGGGAAGCTACAGCCAACTGTAGCCAAGTTACCAAATCTTCAAAACCTTCCAAGAAAATGATATGTGAGATCTCCCTATTGTCAGAGGTTGTCAACTCTTTTAAATATTTTAAGGAATGCCATATAAGATTTAAAAAAAAAAAAAAACAGCACACATCTCTGGGTTAGACTTGCTATGACCATCAGTTTGCAAATTTTAAACTGAGTGCTTCTCCTTTGGGACAGTTTCAAGGCCTCACAACTACAGGCTTCTGGACAGTATTAATATTTCCTGAAGGCTGACAGTTCATGATTTGACCTTTCAGGGCAAAGTCAGCACATTAGAGTTCATTTCAGCTCTAAAACTAACTTCTGTGAGCAACAAAAAACTTGAGGGGTTTCTGCTTAGCACCAAGATGCCACTTCAGGAGCCTCTGCATTCTGGATCTTCCTCCGGTCTCAGCAGCTTCTCTCTCCCTAAACTGACCCTCAGCTCTGGCATGACTGAGCCATGCACAGTCTGGGGGGTGCGGCAGCTGTCCCCTCCTATCTTCGAAAGGCAGTTGACTGTGGGGGTGAAGGGCGCAGGCTCTAGAGCTTGCCCACCAGCAGGTTCACACCCACCACTCCCTAGCTGTGTGAGCTTGGGCAAGTTACTTAACCTCTCTGTGCCTCAGAAAAATGGGGATGATGATAGTTGCCTACTTGAGTTGTTTGTTGTCAAATTCAGTGAGTGAAGGAATGTAAAGCACTTAGAATGTGGTCTGGAGCATTCTAAGTTCCCAGTGAAAGCTATCTAGCACGTGTGCACCATTCTGCTGGCCTGAAATGCCTTTCTCAGCCAGGTTCCCAGACCTTCTCAACAACCAGGGCATCTGCTCTCCCCTTCCTTGAAATTCTCACTCAATAACATTCTCTCTACACCCAAGATGGCAAATAAGCTTAGTCTGAAATGTCATACCCTCTCCCTCACATGAATTGGTAGGGGCTGCCTGGAGTCCTGGACTCAGTGTGGCAGTATATTAGTAATGTCTGCCATGGCAGAGGGAGTACTAGGTGCTGCAGTTGATTGATCATGTCTGCCTTGGGAGAGTGAGTGGCAGGAGAGCAGAAGCCATCCCTATGCCATTCTTGGTCTGCAGTGAGCAGCTGGCACTGCCTGACACTGAAAGAATCTCTACAGAGCAAGAGCTGGGTTTTCGACCAGACCAGCCCCATCACTGAAGTGAATGGCACAGGACTGGGTCCACACCCAGTTCTGAATCAATTTTACCACCAAGACTAACTCAAGGGGCTTCAAGTAAGAACCCTACTTCCTGCAGGCTACTAAACCCATTTGGGATCTACCAGAGTATTGGGATCCTCTTGGTGGGTTCTGAACAAGGACACCTCCAGACAAGTGTGATCTGGGACATCAGCCTCCATCAGAATCAGAAGGACCACCCTGGGCTCATGATTAGTTCTTATTTTTCCTCATCTGCATCCAGCAAAACGAAGCCCCACCTGCACTGCAGTTTAGATGTCTACCAGCTCAGCATCTGGGGATGAGGAAACAGCCACAGCCTAACATTCAGTGAAGACTTTCCATGCACCGGGCACTGTTCTAAGAACTTGATTATCTTGTGTAACCTTCACAACCACCCCCAGGAAATTGATCCCGTCATTATTCCCATCTCACCCACGAGGAAGCTGAAGCCCAAGAGAGGTTGGGTGACTTGCCCCAGGGCACACAGCCGGTGCATAGCGGAGCCATGCATTCTACTGCTACCCAGGGACCTTTGTGAGCAAAATAAGCTAAAGACAGATTTGTACCTTTAGCGCAGAGAAGTTCCCCACTTTCTGCAATCCTAAAATCAAGTCTTCATCATACAGATATAGCAGCTGCTTTACTTTGACAAAGGATTCTTTACTGATTAAAAACTAAGAGGAAGGATGGGACTTCAATGACTAAGACTCCATGCTCCCAGTGCAGGAGGTCCAGGTTCGATCCCTGGTCAGGGAACTAGATTCCACATGCTGTAACTAAGGGTTTGCATGTCCCAACTAAGACCCAGCACAGCCAAACAAATAATTAAAAAAAAAAAACTGAGAGGTAGGAGACATTGTCTCAGAAAACTCCTTCATGGATTTAGAAATTCATTTACAAGGTGTCCACTTCTGGGCATTCATTCTGGGATTCTACCTCGCACATCAAGGAGGTCAGTGAGAGGTTCAGAATATCAGATGAGAGCCTGAAAGGGACACACTTGGACCTCACATCCTGAATCTGTTTTCCAAGCAGATATTTCAATCTTGGCCTCACAACAGAATTAGTTAGGGAGAGCTTGGAAAACAGAGATGCCCAGAGCCCGTCCCCAAACGCTCTGCTTGAGGCTGTCTAGTCTGCTGGCTTGCATTGATCTTACATTTGTAAGTTTCCTCATTGTCGTGGAGGAAACTTACAGTCAACAACCACTTGATAGAATAACCATTCACTGACCACTAAGAGTGGATTTCCAGCCCATCCAACCCTGCAAAGCCTCTTACCTAAGAGTGAAGTGGTCTGCCACAGAGCCACTAGTCAGGGAGACCAAAAAGGTGGCTGTGTCCCCTTCCCGGATGAGGTTCAGCGGTACAGAGAGGACGACATTCTCATCCAGGTTCAGCAGGGACCACCGCAGATCGTCTTGGGTCGGGTAGACCACGACACTCCCAATCCTCTCCCGGGCTGGGGGTGCCGGCGGGGGGCTGTCCTGACCCGAGTGGATGTTATTCTCCCACTTGCCATCCTCTTCCAGGGGACACTGACCAGCCGGATCAGCCGGGTAGAGCGCGAAGAAGAGCTCCATGGCCGTGCCGCCGAGCAGGGCCGGGATCTCCTCCTCAGGCTCCAGGTCCAGCCCGGAGCTGAACCACTCGGGCAGCAGCTCCAGCTCGGCCACACACAGCCCCGGGGTCCCTTGCAGCCGACAGCTGGCCGCCACTTCCCTGGCCTCGGGGAAAGCAAACATCTTGACACAGGGTAGTTGTTCCGCAGGGTCACCATCAGCCCAGCCCATCCCAGTGATGTAAAACAAGGTCTGCACTTTGGGTCTGTTGGAGTAAATGGAGCTATCGAGGATGTGGGCTTTCACCTTCCAATTAAAGGGAAACTGGCCCACATGGCCAAAGGGTGTAGAAGTCAGCATGAGCTCCCGGGGGACCGTCTTCTCCACTGAAAATGGACCATAGCTGGCATTGATGACTGGGGGTCTCCTGGCTCGGTAGATAAAGAAAGACTCCACCCGGGTCTGCAGACTGGAGTTCCGCGTGATGTCCTGGTTGGCCTCTTTAAGGAAGAAGGACTCCTCTGCATTAGAGATGTGGAAGCTCGTGGGAAGGTAAGCGGGGAGCGAGGAGAACCTCTGCAGGCTGTCCACGATGGCTCGGCTCTCCATCACTGCACAAGAAAGGATAGGAAGATTGAGAACAGAGTCCGGATTTAATTAACGCAGTGCAAGCTCCACCCACCCACCCCCAGCACACTGCCCGCTGGCCACAAACATCCATACCCTGGGTCTCATAACTGTGGAATTCCTTGCATCACATAAAGTGTGTTCTAAGGATCTTCCAAAATAACCAAGGCAGAGTGGGAAGGAGCCCCCAGGTACGACATACCCAATTGCCCTGTGGCTGAATTACACCTCCCAGAGGGAAAACACCACACCCTCTTGTTCTTGCAAATCTCCAAACTCAGAGGATCATGGTCGACTCTGTTGTAATCACCCCACAGAGAGTAGGCTGCCTACCCAGCCCACCACACAACCAAGCATCGGACTGTTGTTGTATATGAGGTGTTGATGCTTTTATATGATATTCACACTTCCTGTCGCTCCTAGATGGGATGTGTGCAGGGACATTGAGACATCTCCTAATTCTTTTTGCAATGAGGGTGAAGCTATGGTTCAGCATTCCTACTTCTAGAAATCTCTCCTTCTGAAACATGAGTGAGAATGCATAAAGATCTGTTTATCTACAAGGATGTCTCCTACAGCATCCTTTTGAATTGCAGACAAACTAAAGAATGTGTTAATATATGAGGGACTTCCTTGGTGGTCCAGTGGTTACTTCGTGTTCCCAATGCAGGGGGCCCAGGTTCGATCCCTGGTCAGGGAACCAGATCCCACGTGCTGCAACTCAGAGTTCACAGGCAGCAACTAAAGATACAACATGCTATGATGAAGACTGAAGATCTGGTGCGCGCAGCTAAGACCCAGCACAGCCAAATAAATAAATGAAAGTGTTATTTTTTTTTAACTACTTTAAAAAAAAAAAAAAAAACATACGTGCTAGAGTGAGCAGGCTGGATCTAAATCCCAACTCTGTCACTTCTTCACTGAGCAACTTTGGGCATATTACTTAACCTGTCGGTGCCTCATATGTCTTCATATAAAGGAGAATATAAATATAAACTATAATAAGGATTAATGAGTTAATAAATATGAAGAACTTAGAACAGTGCTGACTCACAAACATGCTCAACCTTTACCAGTTACCATGATTATTATTTATCCATTTAAACCACTCCAAAGGTTTATTAAGAGGAGATTGGATAAACTATACACTTTTACAGTGGGATAACAAGCAGCTGTGAGAGAAATGAAGCCCAGTGGGACTTCCCTGTTGGTCCAGCAGTTAAGATTCCATGCTTCCAATGCAGGGGGGACAGGTTTGATCCCTGGTCCCACATGTGGCCAAAAAAAGAAGAAGAATAAAGTTAAATTTTAAAAAAAAGAAAAATGAAGCACAACTGTATCAGTATATTTGAAAAAAAAAAGTCACAGTATGTCATTAAACATAAACAGCTATAATCGTAACTCATATAATCCTATTTGGATAACTTTTTAGGATTCTATTTGGGTAATTTTTTAGGTACATATGTAAATGTACATATATTTATGTATGGTATCTATAGAATCCAAAAAGGATTTTTGAATTTTATCACTAATGTTTCTCCTTTCTTAAAATTTATTGCAATAACCGTGTGTTACTTTGTTAATTAAAATACATATCAATATAGATATACATGTATACATGTGCATGCATATATGTATGTGTGTGTGTGTGTATGTTTCTTTCAAATGGCAAAACACAGAAAGCAAAGATCCAAGAAGATTTTTCAAAGTGAAGACAGCCCACCAGGAACCAGGGTGGAATCAAGCCACAAAAAGACAGGAATTTTTCCTTGCCCTGAAACAAACCTCTGCCCCTGGAACCCAGCTTCCAACCAGAGCAAGAAGAAATAAAGCTGGCAGCAGTGTTTAAAATGCAGAATCATCAGAGGATAAAAAGCAAATACTACTCCATTGACTCCAACTCCTGGGTTGGAGTTTTCTGCAGCCGTTACAAATTCTACAAAATACAGCTTTCTATTGACTGAAATAATTTGGGACCTTTTCAGGGCTGTCCTTGGTGAGCTCTCCTTTCCAAGAGAATGACAAAATTGTAATTAGGAGATTGTGAAGCAGACACAAACATTTCAGAGCTGACACATCCTTTCACCAAGAAGGTGTTCAGAAGGCAAGTTCTCTGCACCATCTCACTTACATGCAGAATCTAAAATAGTCTGATTTGTAGAAGCAGTGGGTTGGATGGTGGTTGCCAGAGGCTGGGGAGAGAGAGGAATGAGGCAGGATGGGGGGTTAAAGGGTACAAAGTTTCAGTTAAACAAGATGAATGCCTTCTAGAGAGCTAATGCACAGCAATGTGATATAGTTAACAATCCTGTATTATACATTTTAATTTGCTAAAAAGAATGGATCTTAGATTAAATCTTTTCTATACACACACATACAAGAATGATAATTAGGTAGAGGTAACAGATATGTTAATTAGTTTGATTATGGTGATCACTTCACAATGGTTACATATATCAAACATCAAATTGTACACCTTAAATATACTTTGTATAGATCAATGATATCTCAGGAAAGTTGTGGGGG
Source organism: Neotragus pygmaeus (assembly GCA_006410875.1). NCBI lineage: Eukaryota > Metazoa > Chordata > Mammalia > Artiodactyla > Bovidae > Neotragus > Neotragus pygmaeus. The sequence continues at coordinate 925,524 of SJYV01026809.1, read as the reverse complement.
GATAAAAGAAGAAGAAAGAAAGAAGAAAGTAAGTTCTCCAGTGTCATCAATATGGCCAGTCCTGGGTCAGATTAATTACTAGAGGAGAAGAGTTATTTTTTATTCATTTCTCCAATTACCTATCTAAATATATTTACTACTCACTTACTGTGTTCCCAGCCCTTATATGGAGGTCACAGGGGCAAGACGGATGTGGTTTCTGCCCCAAGGAGTGGTCAGATTTTGGAGAAAAGCATGGCTAACCTACACAAGGCAATTATAAAACTGAATAGGACTTTGCTGCTGGTCCAGTGGCTAAGACCCCATTTTCCCAATGCACAGTGCCCAAGTTTAATCCCTAGTTGGGGAACTAAGAGTCCACAAACTTCGTGGCATGGCCCCAAAAAGTGAACATTCAGACCCTTCAAAATGACCACCCAGTAATTCTCTACCTAGGAATTCATGTGAAGGAAATAAGAGATCAAGGAGATTCATATGTAAGCGTCATCACGAGTATGACTTATAGCCACAACACACAGGAAACAACCTAACAACTCATCATGAAGGCAGTGATCATATAAATGAAGAAAGTCTGACTCTACATGAGATGTTAAGAGACCACCATAACCACAGTCTCAACATGTAGTGTCGTGAGAAAATGCTTACATCTTCAGTGAAAAAGCAGTCATCAAATCTTGTTTTACATGATTTCAAATGTTTAAAATATATTTTAAGTAGTAAATATTGTATGTACACAACATATAGACATACATAAATACGTATATGATGCCTTTGCCCAGACCTAGATTTCCTCCAGAATGCATCCCGTAGATTGGGTGGTATTTGGATCAAAGATGGAGGAGGAAGAGATGACTCTGAAGAATGAGCTTCAACCAAAGGAAAGTTTTAGCTGTTGCCGCCACCAAGGGGCAATTTGTATTTTGACAACGAGAAGCAATGCAGAAAGACCATCCCAGATGAAATTTAAATTATTTTTTGGTTGGTTTATTTCCCCAGTCCAAACTAAGAAGTTAAATTCTTGGCGAATTTGCCCATAAATCAGCTGGCAATAAGGGAAATCTGTCTTCCACAGCTTGACAATATCCTTCAGTAGATATGGGTGGGCACACAGCTGACCAGATTTGGAAAGAGACTCCAATTTTACCTTCCCATAAAATCTATGGGAAGCCTAAGGCAAGGTTTAAATTCTGGCTTTATTTACAGATAGGGAAAAGGAAATTAAAATAAATGTAAATTTTAATATGATCTTTCCATTGTGGATTAGTTTTTTCCATTATCATTTATATTGATATTTTCTGTCTCTCAAAAATTGATTTATAAGAAATTTAAAATTGTGCTTTCTCTCTTCTTTATTATGGCCAAAGCTTGTATTTCATCCAAAATAGCAGTGAGTTTACAATCCTGTCCCACCATAACTCAAGCAAAGTGCAATATAAATTTTGTCTGAAGGCATCTATGGAAAACCATAAACATAGGCTGCCAGATCCTCATTTTTGTTCTCAAACTAGACTGCAACAAAATATGATATGCGAACTTAGGAGCATTTTATGGAGCCATGAGACTGTGTCCTTAGAAAATCATCCAGGATCTGAGAAGCTAGCATGCCTCCCTTCGGTCCCCTAACATCATATAGTGGCCCCATTCTTCTTCCCATTGGCAGGCAGACCATGTGGCCGGAGGTCTGGATGTGAAATAAGACCCTATTCAGTCTGCTAATTTCCTAGAGGGCTTTTCACCACCTGACTGAATGAGGTGGGTGCTGAGAGCAGAAAATGAGGAAGTCTTAGTTTGGCCCAACTGCAAAGCACTTCCTATCACTGCCCTCCTTATGAGCCAAAAAGAGAATCAAGTCCAGGTTCATCAAGAGCACAAGGTGCTCCAGACAGATGCTCTGTGATTAAAGGATGTTCTGAATCACAGATGGCTCCAGGGAAGTCCCAAAAAGAACTTCGGGTGGAAACAAACAGAATGAAGCAACTCCCACAATGTTAGGAATCCCAGTAGGGACTCTAACCCAAAGTGCATGGATGGACATCACCGCTGTGCTTGGCACACAATACAATACTCCTGGGCATGTGTCTTGGTCAGGACTGGAGGGACCAATAGCCATAAGATAATGCAGCCCACAGAGATAAACAAACCTTTTCACTACCATCGCCAGTCCTGCATGGAAGCTTATTAACAGTCCTGTGGTTCCTGGTAACCCACCTGAGGGTCAAGGCCTATGACATTTCTGCAGCTGAGTCTCTTCTAATTCCCACAGAAAAATATGGACAGCCAGAAATAAAAGGCTCTCTTTGCAGTGGACCAGATGGGCCACATCTTTGAAAACCATCAGCAAGTGAAACTGCTCACTGATCTGTCGAAGGGTAGTCCTGACGAATAGGTGGTAATTTACTGCCACCATCTGGGTACCCCGCCCCCATGGTCATGGAGACCAGGAGCTACAAGGAAGCCCTTGGGAGCATTCACGTCAGTTCAGAACAGTGCAGTGGATATTGTTTCTGAGGCAGAGGAAAGAAGTAGATCTTTTATACTTATGCTTTCCAGTCTATCTCCATGATGTTTGTGTGTCTTCCTCTGTGAACTTCTGCACCTGCTGGGGAAGTCCATCACCCACCTATGAGTACAGCAGGCTCCTTCCCACCACGATTTCTCAACTCAGGAAAGGTTTCTCTGAGCAGGCACTCCAGCCTTATCTCTGCTCTTCTCTGCATCATAGGGAACTACATTTCCCAAGCTCCTTTGCTCCCTGGCTTCTGGATGCGATCAGCCAATGTGATGCTCTGGTAGAAGATGGAGCATGAGAGGCATTTCTCCCCCTTATCTCCCAGTATATACTGGCAGAGACTGTCCAGCCCCATCAGAGCTCCCACTATGAATATAGCTCTCTTAGGCAGTAGTTCTAATACTTACTAGATGGTTCCAGCCTCTGAGTTCTGATAATTCAATCTCCCCACTTTGTCCCTTCAGTCCAACTGGTAACAGCTTCCTGCTGTAATTAATTTCTGGATTACTTTACCATTCCCAGAAGGTATTTACCATGCCCGACTTCGTTTCACAGATCTTCCAACACATGACTAACTGATTCCCTTGATTAAATTCCCTCTGTGGAAATAACTAGTGTGACTTCTGTTTTCTCAGCTAGAGTCTGACAAATATATCCAGTCACTATTCAGTCCATCCAGTTATATTTCTTCAAGGCCACTCTCACCATCTGAAATTAGCCTTTGTGTTTTTACTTGTTGACTTATTTTCTATCAAGTCTCTCTATTAAAATTCAAGCTCATGAGAGCAGAAACTTTGCCATCCAATTTATGGCTGCATATCCAGGATCTAGCAGAAGAAACTAAACAAATATGTTCTGAGTACATGTCCATCAATTAAGAGTGCCTTGGCTTAATGCTTTAGAGACTAAATCTCTCTGTGTTCTTCTGAGCCTTTCTTTGGCTTCCTCCCAGGGTTGTTAATAGATACCATTAATGTTAACAAATCATTGGCCCATCACATTATCACTCCATTCATTTCCTCTCAAATATCACATCCCTGTGGTCACTAAGCTGGTTGCTAGGTTTGCCAAGCCAAGAGCTGCAATTTTCACATGGAGGGAAAAAAATATCACTTAAAGGAGAAATAGCATTTACAGAACACTGGCGACGTGCTAACCTGGGCATATACAACTGCTACATCCATTGATTATCACAATGGTTGTGAGATGAACAGTCTTTGTCCCTTTTGGAAAATGGTGGAACTGAGGCACAGAGAAATTAAGCAGTTTGAACATGGTCAAAGTTAAGGGTCAAACCAGTTCTGTCCAATTTCAGAGACTTTCCACTTCTCTGTACTGCCCCAGGGCCAACTGGTCTGGTGGTTCTACAAGGAAGCCAAGGAGTTAGCCATGGGAAGGTCAGCGAAGGAGCTGGAGCTCAAGGCTCACAGGGCCAAGTTCATGGACAAAATCTTTGCAGACTTAGTGAGGTTTTCATCACTCTGCAGTCACAGGTGACTGTCTCCCACCCCAGGTATCAGCCTGGATTCCCAGGTAGAGCAAGAATATAGATACAGTTGGCCCAGAGCATCACAATGCAGCTGCTGGCAAAGCAGCCAGTGATCCATACCTTTAAGGTATGGTAGCAATAAATACTGGAGAAGGAAATGGCAACCCACTCCACTATTCTTGCCTGGAAAATTCCATGGACGGAGGAGCCTGGTAGGCTACAGTCCATGGGGTCGCAAAGAGCCGGACACGACTGAGTGGAGCCTTGCTACCTGTAAACCACGGCACATGACCTAAAGCCTCAGGAGGAGGAGCCAGTGCAGCAAGTCAGACCAAATGCTCTCAGATTAAGGAGGAGAACGGCATGAGCTTATTTAGTCATTAACAACCAGCCGTGGTGGAATTTATTATACATCCCCACTCAGTCTGCTGCCACCCCCAACTCTCTCTCCTAGTTGTTCCCCAGGGACCACACACTTTCCCACTTCTGCATCTGAAACACAAGTCACAGACCACATAATTCAGAAAAGGTAGCAAAAACTTAACTATCCAATTCAAAAGGCACCCATATAAAAGTAAGAAGGGGAAACTTGTTTGTCTCTCTCAACCAGGTAAAATTCACACAGCTGAAACAGGAGAGACCATACAGACAGAAATGTATGAGGACACCAGGTCATCAGGCAGGAGCGGGGGATGCTTGCCTTCGTCCCAAGATTCTTCTCAAATTTCAAGCTGGGGAGCCCTGAATGGCCAACATCAGTCATTCATAAAGGCAAGAAACTGATGGTTTAAAAAAAAAAAAAGACCAGAGGGACTTGCCTGGTGGTCCAGTGGTTAAGAACCTAACCTGCTAATGCAGGCTACACAGGCTCAAGCCCTGGTCGGGGAACTAAGATCCCACATGCCGCAGGGCAACTAAGCCTGTGGGCCACAACCATTGGGCTTGCACTCTAGAGCCCATGCCCCACAACAGTAGGAACCACCCCACAGAAGCAGGCATGGTGCACTCGAGGAGCCCTCGCTCACTGAAACTAGAGAAAGCCCGGGCCCAGCAATGAAGAACCTGTGCACGGCATCAAAAAGACCCAACACAACCAAAACTAAAACAGAAATAAACAAATAAACTTCTTTAAAAAAAAAAAAAGGCAGACTAGAAGCAGGGGAGAAACAGGAAGCAGACAGGAAGCAGACAGGAAGTGGACAGGAAGTGGACAGGAAGGAGTAAGTCCCTTCTCCCAGCTCCAGTCTTAAAAGTTTTCTCTAGCATGTGCCTCCCCACACCTCTTCCCCTGCCAGCATTAGCAGAGACTAACAGGAGATGACTAAGAGAAATATGGTTTTCTGACTCCAGCCCCAGAATTGCAGACCAGAGACCTACTTGACGCTGAGATGTTTAGTTTCCGGGGAAGGAACCCGGCTGCTGAGCGTAGTTTCCTGGGAAGGAACTCGGATGCTGAGCGTAGTTTCCGGGGAAGGAACCCGGCTGCTGAGCGTAGTTTCCGGGGAAGGAACTCGGATGCTGAGCGTAGTTTCCGGGGAAGGAACCCAGATGCTGAGCGTAGTTTCCGGGGAAGGAACCTGGGTGTGTGCCACCCTCCACCCTTCCTCCCTGCAAAACCAACACTGAACACTATCGTCACTCTTTTCATCTTTTATTGTAAAAGGGAAAATCCTCTTTAAATTTCTTTCAGATTAGTGAAAAATGGAACTAATGTAGGTCTTTCATAAAAGTGAAGCGGCATAAAGTGAACTTTCAAAAAGTAGAGGGGTGCTGGTACTCAAAAATGAATAGTCGTTCATCACCTTGAGGGTCATATAAGTCTTGGGTCACATACCAGCAAATCCATTAAGGATTGGATACGGCTTCCCAGGTGGCACAGTGGTCAAGAATCGCCCACCAATTCAGGAGGTGCAAGAAACTCGGGTCTGATCCCTGGGTCGGGAAGATCCCCTGGAGTAGGAAATGGCAACTCGCTCCAGTATTCTTGCCTGGAAAATTCCATGGACAGACTAGCCTGTTGGGCTATAGTCCATGGGATTGCAGAGTCAGACACAACTGAGCAACTGAACACAGCACAGCCCAGCATAACCGTATGTTACAGTGATAATAAAAAATAAAATATAGATAAATAAGGGTAATGAGAATACACCCGTTATCACAGTCAACATTTACGTATAATCCTTATGATATACCAAGCACTAGTCTAAGCATTTCGAGGATATTAATACTTTTCATCTTCACAATCTTTTGATTATGAGGATTTTATTATTAGTCCCACTCATGGATGGGAACATTACTTTGCCTACAAAGATTCGTATAGTGAAAGCTATGATTTTTCCAGTGGTCATGTATGTATATGAGAGCTGAACAATAAAAAAGGCTGAGAGCTGAAGAACTGATGTCTTCAAACTGTGGTGCTAGAGAAGACTCTTGAGAGTTTCTTGGACAGCAAGGATATCAACGCAGTCAATACTAAAGGAAATCAACCCTGAATATTCATTGGAAGGACTGATGCTGAAGCTCCTCCAATACTTTGGCCACCCAATGGGAAGAGCTGACTCAGAAAAGATCCTGATGCTGGGAAAGATTGAAGGCAGGAGGAGAAGGGGACGACAAAGGATGAGATGGTTGCATCACTGACTCAGTGGGCATGAATTTCAGCAAACTCCAAGAGACAGTAAGGGACAGGGAAGCCTGGTGTGCTGCAGTCCACAGGGTCGCAAAGAGTCAAACACGACTGAGCAACTGAACAACACATACATGGGAAAACTGAGGCTTGGGGAGGTTAAGAGACTTGCCTGAGATCCCAGAGCTAGGAAGAGGCAGAGAGGGTTACTGGATCCAAGCTGTTCAAGCTCCAGGCAGAGAGTAGGGTTTGTGCCTTTAGCCACTGTGTTCTGCTGCCAGCTGAAAGCTTAGCAAGCAAACTCTACATTGTAAGAGCTTCAGCAGTAACTAAAGAGACTGCAAATGTGCCTCTGAATTGCCCAGCTCTCAAAACACAAGATGAAATCACTAGTTGGACACTGTTCATAAGATGAAAGCAAGAAGCAAAGCTTTTTCTGGCTCTGAGAAAAATCCCTCCAGTAGTAATGCCCCAAGGGACACAGCAGCATCCCTGCAGTGAGCTTATTAGCAGGCTCCCTTTGGTGCTGGGCACTCAAGGTGGGGTGTAAGAGCAAAGGGCCATTAGGCAAAGGCAATTCTTCAGAAGACAATGGAGTGTGAGTCAAGACAGCTGATACCACTCAGAAGGTCCAGCTTGACAGGAAGAATAAAACCCAAAGTGAGATCCTAGAGAATGCTGTCCTTCAAACTCTCCTCCATGAAATTACTTTCTTACCAAACCAGGCAATGGATAGCAGAAGTCTCAAGACTATATTCTCTAGCAAGATCAGGGGACACAAATATTCTATGTAGACAATCAAAGCCCAGTATATAAGACTTAAAACATAATGACTTCCCTGGGGGTACAGTGGTTAAGAATTCACCTGCTAATGTAGAGGACACAGGTTTGATCCCTGGCCCGGGAACTAAGATCTCACACGCCTGCCGTGGGGCAACTAAGCCCAAGCGCCACAACCCCTAGTCTGTGCACCTTACAGTCAGTGCTCTGCAACAAGAGAAGCCACCACAGTGAGAAGCCCGAGCACCACAGCTAGAGAATAGCCCCCGTCGCCGCAACTAGAGAAAGCCCATGAGCAACAACGAAGATTCAGTGCAGCCAAAATAAATAATTTTTAAAAAACATAATGAAGAATATGGATCTTTTTTTCATGATGCCCACTGCTGCTTTTATGCCAGAAAAAAAAAAAAAANGGCTGAGAGCTGAAGAACTGATGTCTTCAAACTGTGGTGCTAGAGAAGACTCTTGAGAGTTTCTTGGACAGCAAGGATATCAACGCAGTCAATACTAAAGGAAATCAACCCTGAATATTCATTGGAAGGACTGATGCTGAAGCTCCTCCAATACTTTGGCCACCCAATGGGAAGAGCTGACTCAGAAAAGATCCTGATGCTGGGAAAGATTGAAGGCAGGAGGAGAAGGGGACGACAAAGGATGAGATGGTTGCATCACTGACTCAGTGGGCATGAATTTCAGCAAACTCCAAGAGACAGTAAGGGACAGGGAAGCCTGGTGTGCTGCAGTCCACAGGGTCGCAAAGAGTCAAACACGACTGAGCAACTGAACAACACATACATGGGAAAACTGAGGCTTGGGGAGGTTAAGAGACTTGCCTGAGATCCCAGAGCTAGGAAGAGGCAGAGAGGGTTACTGGATCCAAGCTGTTCAAGCTCCAGGCAGAGAGTAGGGTTTGTGCCTTTAGCCACTGTGTTCTGCTGCCAGCTGAAAGCTTAGCAAGCAAACTCTACATTGTAAGAGCTTCAGCAGTAACTAAAGAGACTGCAAATGTGCCTCTGAATTGCCCAGCTCTCAAAACACAAGATGAAATCACTAGTTGGACACTGTTCATAAGATGAAAGCAAGAAGCAAAGCTTTTTCTGGCTCTGAGAAAAATCCCTCCAGTAGTAATGCCCCAAGGGACACAGCAGCATCCCTGCAGTGAGCTTATTAGCAGGCTCCCTTTGGTGCTGGGCACTCAAGGTGGGGTGTAAGAGCAAAGGGCCATTAGGCAAAGGCAATTCTTCAGAAGACAATGGAGTGTGAGTCAAGACAGCTGATACCACTCAGAAGGTCCAGCTTGACAGGAAGAATAAAACCCAAAGTGAGATCCTAGAGAATGCTGTCCTTCAAACTCTCCTCCATGAAATTACTTTCTTACCAAACCAGGCAATGGATAGCAGAAGTCTCAAGACTATATTCTCTAGCAAGATCAGGGGACACAAATATTCTATGTAGACAATCAAAGCCCAGTATATAAGACTTAAAACATAATGACTTCCCTGGGGGTACAGTGGTTAAGAATTCACCTGCTAATGTAGAGGACACAGGTTTGATCCCTGGCCCGGGAACTAAGATCTCACACGCCTGCCGTGGGGCAACTAAGCCCAAGCGCCACAACCCCTAGTCTGTGCACCTTACAGTCAGTGCTCTGCAACAAGAGAAGCCACCACAGTGAGAAGCCCGAGCACCACAGCTAGAGAATAGCCCCCGTCGCCGCAACTAGAGAAAGCCCATGAGCAACAACGAAGATTCAGTGCAGCCAAAATAAATAATTTTTAAAAAACATAATGAAGAATATGGATCTTTTTTTCATGATGCCCACTGCTGCTTTTATGCCAGAAAAAAAAAAAAAAAAATCCTCCACAGCATCCCAGTATCAAACATATATTCACCTGTACTTTCAACTATGTTTCCATGGATGGGTATATGTAGATACATTTTTATGTCTATATTTTTACATTTAATTCTTCTTTGAAAAGCTTTTTTTTTAATAATGAGATTTTTTTTCTTTTTTAATATTTTGGTCTTTATTGAATTTGTTAAAACAACACTGCTTCTGTTTTATGTTTTGGTTTTTTGGCCACTAGGCATGTGGGATCTTAGCTCTCTGACCAGGAGCTCTAATCCCTTACATTGGAAGGCAAAGTCTTAACCATTGGACTGCCAGGGAACTCCCACATTTAATTCTTTCTTTACTGAGGTATTTTTGACAGGTGAAAGTTCTACATATTCAAGGTGTAGAATTTGATGACTTACACTGTGAATCTAGCTAATGCCCGTATCCATTGCCTCAGACCCACCGACATATGTGAATCCACTTGATATTTTTGTTGGTGAAGAAATTTAAGATCTACCCTCTTAAAAATTTTAAGTGTTAGACTGAATTCTTGAATCCATCTGAAGTTTCTTTTGGGGTCCAATGTAAAATGAGGATCTGATCGTAGTTGGAAACAAGCATATGCTGAATCAGCCATTAGTATTTTATTTGAATCACAGTTTCGGAGTTCTTTAGTTGAAAAAAATAACATGACTGCATTTAGGGATAGAGGTTTTAAAGGGGTAATTAAGGCAACCCACTCCAGTGTTCTTGCCTGGAGAATCTCAGGGACAGAGGCGCCTGGTGGGCTGCCGTCTATGGCGTCGCACAGAGTCAGACACAACTGAAGCAACTTAGCAGCAGCAGCAGCAAGTTAAAATGAGGTGATTAGGGTAGGCCCTAGTCTATTATGAATGGTTCTTAGAAGAAGAGGTTAGGACACAGACCCACGCAGAAGGACAACCACGCGAGGACATAGGGAGAAGATGGGCATCTACACACCAAGGAGCAAGGCCTCGAGAGACATCAAACCCACTCACACCTGGACCTTGGCCCTCCCGCCTCCAGAACCATGAGAATAATCTTCAGTTGTTTAAGTCACGCAATCTGTAGTACTTTTTTATAGTAACCCTAGCAAACTAATATCAAGAGATTACTCTTCTTTATCAAAATTCTATCAGCTTGTCTTACCTATTTTTCATCTTGAGATTCACTTTAGATTCATTGCGTCCAATTGCCCAAAACCCAGACTCCATCATATTTTTCTATGTGTTTTCAAGTTTTCTAGGATGAACATGTCTTCTTGCTTATTTAATCTAAGAGAAATACTGACATTTTTTCCCTTAAAAAGAAAGATACGGAATTTGATTTTAAGTGACAGACCAAGCACACTCATTTCCTCACATCTCTACAGAAACTCCACTACAGAATCTTATAGGAAAAGTATAGCTTCCCTGGTGGCTCAGATGGTGGGGTCTGCCCACAATGCAGGAGATCCGGGATGGATCCCTGAGTCGGGAAGATCTGCTGGAGGTGGGCATGGCAACCCACTCCAGTATTCTCACCTGGGAAATCCCATGGACAGAGGAGCCTGGAGGGCTACAGTCCATGGAGTCACAAAAGAGTCAGACACAACTTAGTAGTGACTAAACAGCAACAACAACACACAGAGGGACAACCATGTGAAGACACAGAAGGAAGATGGTCGTTGACAAGCTATGGAGACCAGGGGTTTCTGTGACTTTCAGCAAAATGCAATGTTAACTGCTAAGAAAGGAAAGGAAGGAGTGTCAGCTAAATTCTCTTTTATAGAATGAGCCGCTGCTGTTGAAATTTGATCAACTCAAGGAGCAGAGGCATGGGGTACTATTGGGTTGGCCAAGTTCATTTGCATTTAACAGAAAAACTCAAATATGTTGGCCAGTCCAATAGAAGGACAGAAATAAGCATAGCTAACAAAACTACAAGTGGAAATAGCTGGACCTGGCTGACTTCAGAGAGAGACAGCGAGATCAAAGACACAGAGGGATGGAAAATGATGGCCAGTCTTTGAAAGTTATCCTGAGCCATTTTGTTTTCCCCAAATGCATGCATGACTGTGGGCTTCGTCTGCAAGAAGCCGAAACTAGCCAAGCAGCAGAGGACAGCATTGAACAGATGCTGGACGTTTGAGTGTGGGGTAAAGGAAGAGTGGCCTTAATGTTGACAATAAGTCATCACGTCTGTGGAAGAGATGGATGGCTATCTGTCAAAAAACAACACGAAAAACCATTGTCCGAGGCCACTGGCACCTGCCGGGTAGCACATCCCTGCACCCTGCACTTGCTCCACCCTGTGTGCCCTAAAATAAAGGAGGGATTTACCACTCTTCACTCAAATCAAACAAACAAAACAACAGAAACTTTCCATCCACTGTATTGCATATGGCTGCTCAGTCGGGGACTTCCCAGCCTCTCCTGTCCCCCTGGCATGGCCATGTGACTAGTTCTGACCAATGAAATAAGAGCCTGTCCTGCTTTGAAGCCAAAATTGGTATCTTTTCTCTTCAACCAGTGAGAAGCAGGGGACCCTGAGACGCTAGGTCATGGCAGAGTAGCCAGAAGCTGGAAGGGAGCCTGGACCCCTGAGTCTCCACCTGGAGGAGAGCCACCTGCCAGATATGGAACCCACACTGGACGGGACCAAGAACAAATCTTACAATGTGTAAATCGCTGCTAGGGTTTTATTTATTACAGCAGCTAGTGACACCTAACTAATACGACACTGTATAGGCTAACAACCTGGACAGCTGTGATCCTGTCCGAACGCACAAGTTGGAACAAAATTTCACACCTCTTCCTTAAGGTAAACTGTGCTTTCATTAGCGAGGAAATACAGGCAGTCAGAGAAACAAAGCGAAGAGCTGTTAAGCCAACGTGAGAGGTTTCCATGGGGCACCAGATGTAGAAAGAGCGTTATTAAACGGATTATATAGATCTTAGTGACAGTAATTTTGACCTCCTATAGGCACTGTCAGCTGTTAAAACAGTAGGAAATGTTGATGACCTTGTTCTTATTTCCATTTATATTTATTCTAAATTGGACACCTTGGAGATTGTTTAAATAAGAGAGGGAAATTCACTAAGTAACCCTGACAGCTCTGCCACTCTCTGGTAGGGGAGGCAGCTGAGGCTTACAAAAGGCAGAAGACACCTGGGCTGGAGTCCCACGTCTGCCATCAGCTCAATTTATGCACCAAGACAAGTCACTTCATTCCCCCAAGATTCATTTTACAAAGAAGGTGTCACTTCCTGCTGCCCATCAGGGACACACCTCGAGGGAACCCAATAACGTGATTTGTTATTGTGTGACTGCATTACTAAGAATGTCATATGTGGAGTGTCCTTGCTTTGCATTTCTCACTAGTTCAGACTAGCCCTTCTCATCTTCTGGCCATTGTTGATAACAAAAATGATTCCTTCAATTCAGAGAAGACCCACACCACACAAGTCTGAACAAAATGGGCATTTAATGGCAGTCGTGGTTGGAGAGAGAGGCTACCTTCAGGTCTGGCTGGAATCGGCATTTAAACAATGTCATCCACATGCAACTTTACAAATACCCTTCAGTGGGTGAAGGGATAAATATATATTTGGTGGTGTAGCCACTGAAGGGGAAACAACTTGATGGATAGTTGTTTCCATCTATCCAATAAAGCAAATGATGGATATCCACACAATATGGATAAATCTCAAATGCATTTTGCTGCCAAAAAGAAGGCAGCCTCAAAAAGCTACCTACTATATGATTCCATATGTGTGACAGTCTAGTAAAATCAGAACCGGAGGCATGAGGGACAGAGCAGTGACTGCCAGGGATCAGAGGCTGAGATTTAACTATTTCACTACAAAAACTCAAAACAAAGGATTAGGGGTGGGGTGATGGAACTGTTCTGTATCCTGATTTTTGCGTTGGTTACACGGCTCTATATATTTGTCAAAAACTCATAATGCTATATGCCAAAAAGAAACACATGAGGTATCTACAGGAAGGGAGACAAAGATTGCCCAGTTGTAGTTGGGCAACTACTGTAGTCTTTGTAGTCGTTGCCTAGAAAATCTGCTTTAGGAAATCTTTAAGACTGTTGTTTAAGGCTTAAGAGTTTAAACAGCATGAGCTCAGATGCCTTCAACATCCCTGCTACAATTCTTTAGGCTATTCAACTACTTGAAAATTTATTTTTGCCTATCACAAAAATAAGTAAGGGCAAGACTTCCCTGGCAGTCCAGTGGTTAAGACTCTGTGCTTCCTCTACAGGGGCCTGGTCAGGACACTATTAATAAGATCCCACATGCCTTGCAGCACAGCCAAAAGGATGAAAAAGTAAGAGTATTTTCTGTCTGAATTAATTTCTCCAGTTAATCAGGTAAGTCAAGGTACCCTAAGATGCAGGAAGTGCAGAGTTGTGACCAAAATAGACAAGCAGAGGACACAGCCTGCTTTGGGGGAACTAAAAATTGTAACTGAAAAGAGAAGATATCTACACTTAAAAAACTGATAATAAAAGAAGGTAAAAGTTGTATTGTTAACTTGCCTGATATGAGTTATATGTGCAGCCAAATTTGAGAAAGAAGACATCAGTATTGGTTGGGAATTATCACAAGTTTATCATCAGTAGGATCCAGTGAACAAAATAATAGTAGTTATAGGGTCTTCCCTGGTGCTTCAGTGGTTAAGAATCTGCTTTCCAATTCAGGGGACGTGACTTTGATCCCTGGTCAGGGTATTAAGTTCTCACATGCTGCGGGGCAACTAAGCCCTCTGGCCACACCTAAAGAGAAGCCTGCAATCAGCAACCAAGACACAACACAGTCAAATAAATAAACAAATAAAATATTTTTTTAATAGTAAACTACGAACTAGGAAGTGCCTACTATGTGCCAGTCACCATTCTGCTTTATTTATATCAGCTCTTTACCTGATCCTATGAGATAGGATATTATTTTCAGATTGCTACCATTATTATTATAGAATTACATAAGTAGTAGTATTATGTCTATTTTATTGATTGAAAAACATGAAGGCACAGAGAGGTCATGAAACATGCCTAAGGTCACACAGCACATGAGAGGGGCGGAGCCAGGACTCGGCTCCAGAGTCCAAGCTCTGACTGCTCTCCTCCTCTGGCTCCGAAACATTTCTCCTCTGTTTGATCCCATGACAGCTGCTGCTCACACTCAGTCCCCTCCCTTCCCCGAAGCAAAGAAGGGCTCCATTATTACTTCTGACGGATACTATGACCCAGAATAAAACCCACAAAGAACACAAAGAAAGAAATAGAAACTTCCTCTGGTGAGCGGTGAGGGGCGTGAAGTGCCCAGGGACCTGTGTGTTGGGGTTGGGGGGGGGGGGCCCACAGGGAGTGTATGGGAAATCTCTATACCTCTTAACTTCACTGTGAACCTATACTGCTCTTAAAAATAAAGTCTTCATTTTAAAAAGTAAGAAAGAAACTTCCTCCTCACACTGGCCGCAGGGGTTGTGCCGTGAACCCCTGTCATAGGTAAAACCAAAACCACCCTGGGGAGTCTTGGGAAAAACAAAACCAAAAAACCCTCAATCCTTTTATTCTCAGATTTAATTCTGAGTTTATTCTGTGTTGGGCAGTCACCCTGGAAATGAAGGAACACAGAGGACAGCATTTCTGAAGGAGGAGCTAGCTCCCTGCACCCAACCTCAGGACACCCCCGTTCCGCCACTGGCTTCCCCGGCTCCCCGCCCCACACCGGGCGCCCCTGACCCAGGGCTCCTCTCTCCAGCCACAGGTCGCCTCTGCAGCAACAGGGGCCTCGTGCGCTGCAACACTGCCACCTAGTGGCCGAGGCTGTTCCACGCTGCAAGAAGCAAGTGGTTGGTTCCCCATTTCCATAGCTGAAATGGGCAAGACAGTTTGATTTGGAGACTTTAGCCAAGACTCATTGCTGCTTTCCGGTAGAAAACTATTAGACAAAGCACGATGACTCTCTGGGACCAGATTCTTTGTCGGCAGCAACAGAAACCCCAACTCTGTTGGGCTTAAGTGAGAGAGGGGGTCGCCCTTGCCCCAGACCTCAGCCTGGGACAAAGGGGACCACAAGCAGCAAAGTGGTGAGGGGAAGGGGAGAAGTATCCAGCACAGCTAGGGTCCCTGTGCTCTGGAAGGACCTGAAAGTACACCCAGGAGGGAGGAGGCACCACAGACGCCCAGAGACACGGCCAGGTTTTCCCCGCCACAAAATGGCTACTAAGGCCAGTGATCTACAAAGACAGCGAGCCAAGCAGGGCTCCAGGCTGACCCCACGCTCTTTCCTCTCCATTGTCTTTGTCCACTAGTTTCACCCTGAGAAATTGCAGAGAGGAAAAGAAATGATTTTTGTCTGAACCTTTCACATCCTTCCAGGGAAATTCTGGCAGTTTTATGAAAGGGTTTTTCTTCCCTCTTTTTCAATTCTACTTGCTCCACGAGGAAATCTCTCCAGCCTCTGACTCAAAAACTATCCATGTTCTTCCCTCTCAGTGACCACCTGAGTGCTGAGAGACCCGAGCAGGGGAAGACGTGAAAACACCGATCCCAACATTGATGAATTCAGCCTGCGTGGTGACCGTGACACGCGGACAGGACCACCCGGCACTGAGATATCTATTAGGGAGCCGTCTCCATGGAAAAAACACAGCCTGTCACCTGCTGTACATCCCGCCAGAAGTCACTCAGGTCCTGCTCACGTGCCTGGCTTCCTTGAAGCACCCCCAAAGCCAAGGAGTAGGGGAGGAACCTGGGCTCCAGAGCAAGTGACCTTGGCTGGAAAATCAGCCCATTTTTCAACCATCTGGTCACCGTGGTGAGCACCCCAGCCCCTGGGAGGAACATGGGGGAAAGGAGACAGGAGGATCACCCTAGGATTCTGTGGGCATCAGATGGGATGGATCAGGCATACCCACTACCTTAGTGTTGCTATTGTGAAATGCCATAGGGTGGCTTAACAAGAGACATTTATTTTCTCAGAGTTCTGGAGCTGGGGGTCCAAAATCAAGATGTTGGCCAGTCTGATCTCTGGTGAGAGCCTGCTTCCTTCTTATAGATGGTTAGCCTCTCCCTGTATCCCCACATGGCAGAGAGAGGGAGTGCGGGTGTCTCTTCCCGTCTCTCTCTTTTTTATTTAGCCATGCACACAGCCTGTGGACTCGCAGTTCTCCAATCAGGGATTGCTCTAAAGCCCTTGGCAGTGACAGCATGGAGTCCCAATCACCAGACTGCCAGGGAATTCCCTGTTCCTCTCTTTTCAAGAGCACTTATCCCACCACGGGGGCTTCACCCTCGTGACCTCAGCTAAAACTGATCACCTGCCCACAATTCACCTCCTGATACTATCACATTCAGTCCATATGACCACCCATCCATCATGCATTCATTCAGTCAGTGCTTATCATGGGTCAGTCCTGTGCCAAGCACTGAAGGTAGGGGGCGGACAATGGACCAATGCAGCCCTGCCCCATGAAATTTTGTCTAGTTTGGGGGTATGAACATGAAAAAGTCACTCCCATAATGAAAAACAAGAGTCATGACAGAAGAGGGGCTTCTAATACAATATTGTTTTAAGATTTTTTTTTTGATGCAGACTATTTTTAAAGTCTTTACTGAATTTCTTACAATATTGTTTCTGTTTCATGTCTTGGCTTTTGGGCCCCAAGGTATGTGGGATCATAGCTCACCAAGCAAGGATCAAACTCACACTCCCTGCAATGGGAAGTGAAGCTTAACCACTGGACCACCAGGGAAGCCCCTAATGCAGTCTTGATGGAACCAGTGCAGCTGGGACCTGCAGTGGATTCAACAGCATCCACCAAAACCTCATGTCCACTTGGAACCTCAAAATGTGAACTAAGAGACTTCCCTGGTGGCCCAGTGATTATGAATTCATCTCGCAATGCAGGAGACGTGGGTCCCATCCCTGATCGGAAAACTAAGATCCCACATGCCACAGAGCAACTATTGAAGTCTGCTGGAGCCTGAGCAACACCAGAGGGTCCATGTGCCACAACAAAAGATCCCATATCATGCAATGAGGATCCTGCATGCACAGCTAAGACCCAACACAGCCAAATAAAAATAAATATTCCTTTTAAAAGTGACTTTCTTTGAAAATAAGGTCTTTGCAGATGTGCTTAGGGCATATTGAATAAAAGCCAGTGGGCGGTATGTTTACAGGGGAAAGAAGAGGGATTTCCACGCACAGAAAGCCATGTAGATGAAGATGGGGACAGAGAATAATGGAATGAACCAGGTCAAGGGGTTTAAAGAGGGTCTGGGAGGAGGAGAGCAGCACGGGCGAAGGACCAAAGCTGGGGGACTCAGAGCACTGCTGCAGGTGGGCGAGGAGAGAGACGCGGGCGGACTGGGGACGAGGGGGCTCCAGGTCACACAGGGCCCGGTGGGGGCCCTTCACAGTGCCTGGATGGGCCCCTTCACAGTGCCTGGACTTCATCCCAGGCCGAATGGGAAGCCTCTACAGCGGCTGGCGTCACGGGAACACGGCACCACACAATGCGGTTGGTAAGCCATGGCCCTGGGATGATGGAGAATGGACGGGAAGCAGGAATGACCGAGACAGAGACAGACACAAAGGTCCAGGTCATTAAAGGGTAGTGACCTCGTTATACAAATGGACCAAAGAAGGCTCCTGTCTGCTATCCAACCCCCACGCTGTTTATTTCTTGAGGACCATTAGCCCAAAGACTGCTGATGCCAAACTCAATTTTTTACATATGCAGTTGCTTTAAATGTAGCCCAAATAACCATGGTTTTATAGCCATTTAGATTCTGCTTGTTTTGCATATCCCAGGCACTCAACATCTGCTACCTTCCATAAGAAAAACCCTGGACAATCAAAGATCCCCAGGTGTTATGGCCCTTTGGTGCTCCCTGACCTCCCACTGAGCTCTGGACACGTGAGCCCACCTCCTCACCCCCGGCTGTTGCCCATCTCCCCAGGGAAAGTGCTGTCTCTCTCGTGGTTCTGGTCATCTCATGGTCATATCTTTTGGTTTATCAGCTCCAATTTCCTCAAAGTCACCGTGCTCTCTACTGCAGAAAGGGCCAGTAGGATGGAGAAAAGGTTCAAGAGATTTTGAGAGGACTGGGGGATTACCTAGCTATGGTGGGAGGGGAAAGGGAGCTGGAAAGAAAGAATTAAGAGTTGTGCTGGGCCGAGGCTCAGGCAAAAGGGTGGGACAGTCACGGAGACCAGGGAGAGCACCCCTGGGGGAGGATGATGCGCTCTAACTTGAGGCATAGTGAGTCTGAGAGACGAGTGGGCCCACCCGATAGAAATGCCCACAAAGTCATGCATTAGACACTGCAGCCACAGCTCAGAAGGACTCTGAGTGCGGGAGGGATGTGGATGCTGCCAGAAAGGACGTGGCAAGAGCAGTCACTTGGGGAAGCAGCCCAAAGAGATACCCACAGAGTGGGAAGTGACACCCTAATGTGGGGGGCTCTGACAGGTGGCAAGGAGCCTTGAAGAGAAGGCTCCGAGGGGCACTCACGATGTGGGGCAGAGGAGAGATGGATTTCTAGAGAGATGGATGTTATCAGAAAAGCCATCACTGGGGTACTTCCCTGGGGGCCAGTGGCTGTAATTCCGAGCTCCCAAAGCAGGAAGCCTGGGCTCAATCCCTGGTGGGGGAACTAGATCCTGCCTGCCATAACTAAGACCCAGCATAGCCAAACAAATAAATATAAATAAGTATTTTTTAAAAGAACAGCTATCGGAGTGCTAGGAAGACTTCTGAGAAGGAGGGATCCTTCCCTGAGAAGAACCCGAGCATTTGACAACAGCTTGGATGAACTCAGCAGAGTTTCAGTGGAGATGCCGTGGCAAGAAGCAGAATGATGGGGGCGAGGAGCAGGCAGAACACGAGGAAGGGAAGCACCGAAAACAGACAACTCTTTAGAGAAATGTGGCCAGAAAAAGGAGGATCAGACCCGGAGTGAGAGGTCCCTCCCCTTGAGTCTGGTCCGAAGCCATCTTCTGGTTGCTCTAACCCATCATGCCCTTTGGACGTCCCTGGTACAGATAGACAGAAGTGCTGTCTGCCCAGACATCCCCCTGAATATCTCCTGTAGAATTTGGAGCTGGGACTAGGGTACCAAATCTCCAGCTTTACTCAAATGCCCCCCAGTTCCTAATTCCTGCCATCACCACTCCCCACTTTAAATAGCATTAAGCTGATCTTTACCACCCGGGTTGCTATGACAACGGAATGTCAGAGTGTGCTCCATCCTGAGCTCATGCCTTCTTTATTGAAAACAGGTCAATGAAGAGGGCGGGTAGCTTTTTTAGCAGAATCTGAAGTACTGAAATAAAGATTGTTGAGCCCAAGACCAATCACTCAAAGAGTCATTCTCCCCAAAGCAGTGAACAGATCCCGAATCAAGTCTCCTGAAGTCCAAAGGTATGGGGACTGGCCAACTGCTGGATGCTTGGGAGTCTCTTCCTTATTTTTTAAGCATTTGTTGTCTCCCCAATACCTGTTTCTCTTCTCTCCCTTTGAGGAAACACTTTGGCAATTTGGTCATCAGTGGGCATGTAACACAAACCAGACCATTGGGATATAAACTGCAGAGATGCAAGTTCTCTGGACCTGTGCAGAGGCTCCCCAGAGAGATCTCCCTTTTTCCCAGGAACAGTGAGGTGTGAGGATAAGAGCCCCAGGGCTGCAGACAGATATTTCTGCACTGAGCAGGGAGCTCAGAGCTCCAGGGCATACGTTCCAGCCCACAGAAAGCAAACCTGAAGTCAGCCCACAGAAAGCAAACCCGAAGTCAGCCAGAAACTTGGTCCTTAGAGACCCTGAGCTGCTGGGGCAAGTCTCTGTCTCAAACTGGAAGAATCCTTGCATGCACACACATCTTGAATCTGTGGCATCCTGTGTGGTTCCACGACTTGTGTAGGAAGAGGAGAAACTGCCACCAGAGACAAGCAGCTAGAAAGTTCCAATTAAAAAGTTGGAAACGGAAAACAAAAAGTCGTTTTAAAAACAACACACAGGACGTGAGCATCTCCTTGCACCATAAAAATGAGCCAGCTTCCGACGAGATATCGGAGGCCCCGTGTTTCTGCAATTCTTTGCAAAAGTGTCACATCTCTGATCAACGACTTTCAAATGGCAACAACCCATAGATTCAAATAATCATTGTTTGAATGTTTAATGAATAAATACATTGACCAACAGATTACTTTCCAGTCATTTCTCCAACATGGCAACTTCTTCCAAACAGTTAGAGCCAACACAAGCCAGTCTGAACCAAAAAATCGCTCCAGTCTCCAGAAAGTGTGTGCGTTCCATGTCAGCCTGGACTGTGAATGCCTCTCACATGGCCACGCAGTTTATGGTGCCTCAGAACGGTCATGCTGTGATGAGAATCCAAATGCTTTCTTGTCGGCTGGGATGTTGTGCTTTTCTCTGAGTTTCATGTGTTTGTGTTTCCCCGGACATGGCAGCTGTGTCCTGAAAAGTCATCTGCATTCCTTATTCAATTTGCAAACATCGTAAACGTGGTGGGGTTGATGTCACAGGCTATGATGTCCTCCCCTGTTTCCTAACTATGTCAGTGGAAAGACTCCCGGAAGGGCTCTCTCATTTTTGTATTTACGGTAGATAACTGTCTATGCCAGTGGGCCAGAGGAATTTTGATCAAACCCCATTGACGTTGGGGTCTTCTCTTTCCCAAATTGGGAGATGCCACCTCTTATCTCCAGCTGACAAAAATTCAAAAGATCAGATCTACTGTGGTTTGGTGAGTCTCCGCGGACACAATCTCATTCATCACTCAAAGGTGTAAAATTGATCATTTGACAAAATCCATCCAAAATTCATCTGCACATGTCCTTTGAGTGAGTAACTGGCCTTCCCAGAATTTATCCTAACACACCTGCACACAGGTGAAATGACAGACGTGCAAGGTTCCTCTTGGAAACAATCTTTATAACACTTTACCTCGAGTTTCTGTGTGCCAGGTACTGTTTAAGCACTTTCTATAGATGAGTTCATTTCTTCATCACGCTTCTGGGAGGTAAGCAGGTGAGACCAGGAGCTCCACTGACAGATGAGGAAGCTGAGGGACACCATGATGTGAAGCAATTTGGCCAAGCATTTTTGTAAGGGGCCGAAGCCTGGAAACCAGTCAAGTGTTCATCAATAAAAGAGTGGCTGCATCAGTGCTGTGACAGCCATACCACGAAGTGAAATTACAGGACGTGAAAAAATGCAGCTTTTTATGTTAGAAAAAGATCTCCAAGACATGCTGCATGTTAAGTGAAGACAACTAGGTGGAAAACAATGTTTATGGTTTGCAAGTATTTGAGAGGGGAAAACAAACTATATATACATATGGAAAGATATAGTTATGTGCTTTCCCATGCATGAAGCTCTCTGAACACACTGTGGAGAAGCTAATAACCCTGGTTGCCTGTGCAAAAGAAAACTGGATCGCTGTTGGGCAGTCCAAATGTTTTTCATTATAGTATCATCACTTTTTTTCATTATCATCATCCGTCTACTTTTTGAAATTTCAGGCATAGGAATCTGTTTTGTCTTCACAGATTTTAGTGGTCCTATTACATACCATAAGATGCACCCATTTTAAGTATAGAGTTCGATGTGAATCTATAATCATCACCACGATCCAGCTTTAGAACAGTGCCACGGCCCCGAAAAGTTCCCCCTGCTAGTATGTAGGTGACCCCCATCCCCACCCATGGCCCCGGGCAGCTACTGATATGCTGTCTGACTATATTTTGCCTTTTCTAGAAATTCATATGCACATGTAGTCATACCATATGCATACTTGTGGGTCTGGGTCCTTTTACTCAGGATGATTATTTGAAAGTCACCCACATTGTTTCGTGAATCAGTGGGTGACTCCTTTTTACTCTGTTGTATGAATAGGCCATGCATTCTCTAGGTGGTGGACATCTGAGCCATTTCCAGCTGAGGGCAATGATGAATAAAGCTGTTAGGAACATTTACAAATAAATCTTTCATTTCTATTGGGTTAGATACCTAAGGGTGGACTGCTGAGTCATAGGCAGGTGTCCATTTGGTTTCACTTTCCAAGCAGCAGCCAAACTACTTCCCAAAGCAACTGCACCATTTTACATTTCCATCAGCAGGAGTCCAGTTTCTCTACATTCTTGTCGACACTTGATATCATCAGCCTTTTGTATTTTGGCCATCCTGTTGTTCTCATTACAGATTTTTTTTTTAAGATTTTTTGATGTGGACAATTTTTAAAGTCTCTACTGAATTGCTTCTGTTTTATGTTTTGGTTTTTTGGCCCCAAAGTATGTGGGATCTTAGCTCCTCCACCAGGGATCAGATCCACACCCTCTGCACTGGAAGGCGAAGTCAACCACTGCACCACGAGGGAAGCCCCTCTCATTCCAGTTTTAATCTACATTTCCCTAATGACTAATAGCATCAAGTATCTTTTTCTGTCTTCAAGACATATTTTTAAATCTGAATCTGAAACTACTCTATAGAAACTGAGGAATTTCACATAAAAATTAGGAACTCTGATTTCTCTCCCTAAAATCTGACAAATCTGACATTCATGGAGACCTAACACCTCTTTTCCAGAAATCTTGCTTTCTAATTTTTCTGACATAGGGAAGCAACCCGCTGCATATAGTACATATTATAATAGTAATATCTTTAGTGGGATCTGGAGCAGCATCCTTTCATCAAACCAACAATGGTTCCCAGACTTCCCTGACGTCCAGTGGTTAAGACTCTGAGCTCCCAATGCAGGTGGCCCGACTTCAATCCCTGGTCAGAGAAATAAGATCCCGCATCCCACAGCTAGGACCTGGCATAGCCAAATAAATTTTTTAAAATAAGAAAACCAACAATGGTTCCAAAGTCAAAGATAGGAACATTCATTCTCATGGTATAAGTCATAAATGAGCTCAGGTGAGGTTTTACCACCAAATGACTCTGCTAAAAATTTACCCAAAGCATTTCAGTTTTCAGAGCTTTGAGGATTTGGAATTTCACATGAAATATGATGACCCTGTAACACCTGCTCCCTTGCACCAGGAGGGTCAGTCAATTCAGTCCAGATCAGTCACTCAGTCATGTCCGACTCTTTGCGACCCCATGAACCACAGCACGCCGGGCCTCCCTGTCCATCACCAACTCCCAGAGTTTACTCAAACTCATGTCCATTGAGTTGGTGATGCCATCCAACTATCTCATTCTCTGTCGTCCCCTTCTCCTCCTGCCCCAATCTTTCCAGCATCAGGGTCTTTTCAAATGAGTCAGCTCTTCGCATCAGGTAGCCAAAGTTTTGGAGTTTCAGCTTCAGCATCAGTCCTTCCAATGAACATTCTGGACTGATTTCCTTTATGATTGACTGGTTGGATCTCCTTGTAGTCTGAGGGACTCTCAAGAGTCTTCTCTAACACCACAGATCAAAAGCATCAATTCTTCAGCGCTCAGGTTTCTTTACAGTCCAACTCTCACATTCACACAGGACTACTGGAAAAACCATAGCCTTGACTAGATGGACCTTTGTTGGCAAAGCAGTGTCTCTGCTTTTTAATATGCTGTCTAGATTGGTCATAGCTTTTCTTCCAAGGAGCAAGCGTCTTTTATTTCATGGCTGCAGTCACCATCTGCAGTCTGCACCAGGAGGGTGCGTGCTTTCAAATGCTGGTGATCCCCAAATAGAGGACCAGGACATTTTCTGAGGGCATTTTCCTTTGTCCTATGAGCAGGCTCAGGACTGGGGTAAATGCAGTTACTTTCATTTAAGCCAGTCAAAGACCCTGAGATCTGCTTAGATTCCCACCCCCTCGGAACCTCCCTTGTACTTAAAGAATGAAAGGACTCCTGCACTCTTTACAAAGGAAACAAACCTGTTCCTTTTCCTAGCTGAGTTTACCCAGGATTTCCTACCTGGACCCCCCTCGCATCATCTCCACCAACAGGCCTGCTCCACACTCTCAAAAGCTGACTGTTTCAAAACCTACTGGCAAATCTTATTAAAGTAACCCCCCTCTCTGAACCCAGATTATTATAGCCACCTTTACAGCAGAATAAAAATTAATTTTCTCTACTATAATAAGAACGATAAGAATGAATCACTTGGGACCAAATAAAGATTATAATTAGCCCCAGCAAAATAAATCTAAATTTAATGCAGGCCAGCAATTTCTCTCCACTCCTGTTTCCTCTCTGGTTCCCGTATGAATGAGGGTGCTGGGTTAGACTACCTCACTGGCTGGGCTATTGTTGATACAGTTCCAAGGGGCTCTGGGAGGAATGTCAGGATTCAAGCCAACACTCCAAACAAAGGCTGCACGCTTAGTTCAGGACTTGGAGACATTGCGAAGGAAGGCCATGTCTTTGTCAGAAACAATGAGCTGTGCTGCCTGAGACAGGTAGCTCCTTCTGGATCCCTGTGGATGGTGTGGTTAGCTAACCACTCTGCATGATTATTTACCCCCTTCTGGTAACTTCATTCCAGGTTTCCTTTGGAAACAATCTCCTCCCCTTCTTGGTATTTTGCTGCTGCCACTAAGTCGCTTCAGTCGTGTCCGACTCTGTGCAACCCCACAGACGGTAGCCCACCAGACTCCCCCGTCCCTGAGATTCTCCAGGCACACTGGAGTGGGTTGCCATTTCTTTCTCCAATGCATGAAAGTGAACAGTGAAAGTGAAGTTGCTCAGTTGTGTCTGACTCTTCGCAACCCCATGGACTGCAGCCCACCAGGCTCCTCCATCCATGGGATTTTCCAGCCAAGAGTACTGGAGTGGGGTGCCACTGCCTTCTCCATCTTGGTATTTTAGGTAGCTGCAATTCTACTCTCATCTCCAGGAATGGGTACTTGACCCAAGGCTGGCCAGTCAGAGACTCAGCACAGGTCAGTGAAAATGAGGCACAGGACTTCTATTTGAAATATTTAGCAAGAACTCTTTATTCCCTCTGGCTTTTACTGAGAGGTCTTCTTATCCCAAAATGGATGCATAGAATAAGCTAATCCTCAAGGGAAATCCGAGATAAGGAGAGATATTAGGTCCTGATAACAATATTTTAATTGCTGGATCAAGCCATATCTGAAGCTTTTCAACTATATGAGCCAATACATTCCTTTTTTTCCCTGTCTAATGTTTTCTGTCTCTTGAAAACAAACGGGCCCTCACAGGCGTAATTGTTTCTTGGCATTTCATAGAAAAATGAGCCCATCACTAAACTGGGCCCTCTGTGATAATAAATAGGATGTCTGATTCCTCAGAGGACTAAAGAAGACAGAATTTCACCCACAAAGACATAATGGCTCAGATCTAGGTCCCAGGCAAACAGGAAAGTAGTGGGGTGATTGATACAGGATCATGGCTGTCTAGTTAAGACTTGGAAGTATGCTCACCAAGCTAAACAACAAGCTCAGTTTCCTGAAGGGCCAAGAGCTCTGATCTCCACCAGGAGGGATGGGTCTGAGTTTCCCAAGTATGTGTTGTTGACATTTCCAAATGATTTTAATAAACAGCTGGCACTTTGAATCCACCCACACTGCCTGGTATCAAACAGCCTGAAAATTCCCACACTAACAAGGCTGCTTTCTGCCTACTTCCAGCAAAAAGTAGGTGAGCCTGGGCAGTGCCCCTCCATGCAATGCAAACCCTGCACCATGAGTCCAACAGAATGGCAAGGACCTCAAAGATCCCTCCACAGGGCCAATGGGAAGATGGGGTTTGGTTTTTCTTCCCCTTCCTCCTCTCTAGCTTGCAAGTTTCCTGTATCCTCAATAAACTCTATCCCCTGTGACCTTGTGGAATGCATCCTACACCCTGGTGCCCAACAGGCGGCCAGCTAGACTGATCCAGCTTTCGTGACAAAGAGGAGCTGTTGTCTTGGCAAGGCTTTGCCCTAGGGCATCTGACTGATACCCTGAAGAGCAAGCCCCTCTCTGCTCTCTCTCTCTCTATTTGAACAGAGAAGACCCCTGTCCTCTGGGGGTCAGCGAGAAAGGCCCACCCACAAGCAGAGGGTGGACAGGCTGCCCCGTCACCCAGGGTCAGCGAGAAGGAGGACAGTCGAGACCCGAGGGGAGGCACACAGTTAGTGCCCCCCCAGCGGCATGGGGAGGTTAGTCTGAGGTCACCATTAGCCATGGGATCTGTGAAGGGTCAGGGTCAGCCTGTGGCCAAGAGAAAAGAAGCAGTGTGTGTGATCAGAACAGAAGGCTGGGCAGCAGCATGAGTCAAAACCAACTGGTCCTCACAGGGCTTTGAACTTGAGACAGTAGAGCCATTGAGGGGAGCATTTGGAGCTGAAAGAGCAGAGGGCCTCTCCTGGGGGAGGGGGGTGCGTGTCGTCATCACTTTCCCTCCTCCTTCCCTCCACCTGTCACTCTTAAGAGCTTGTTCGGAGGTTCTAGCAGGAGAGCGCAGCTACTCGTATACCCTTGACCCAAGACCGGTCCTCCTCTACCAGGGAAGGTGGTCCTCTTCAACCAAGTATGCAGCTCCAGGAGGGATGGATGTGGAGCGGTGAGGGAGGGAGGGGACACCCGCTTAGCCAGCCAGATCAGTCAAATCCACCCTGGTGATTAATGGGGTGACAGATGTCACTACCAGATTGCCCTCATGTCCCACCTATAACCCCTGAGTTCACTGTCATCACTAACAGCATCTACTACGTCCCGCACATGCATGGCACCCAGCGCTGACTGAAATGCCCTACAGGCACCATCACCGCAGGAAGTTCCTGCACCAATACTGTGAGTACAGTCACAGGGGCTGAATTCTACCTTTTCTATAGGTGAGGAAACCAACACTCAGAGAAGACTCAGCTCTAACCCAAGGTCACAGGGACAGTCCAGCCACTTCTGATTCTCCTACCACTTCTCTGCCCTGCTCACCTGGGACACTAAGGTCTCACTGATGGCCTCTGGGAACACGCAGTCAGTGCCAGGGAGGAAACCAGGGCTTTCAGTCCATTGCCTTTCAGACTTTTTTTTTTTTAGCTCTACATATTTTTGCTAAGGCAAACAATTTTTTAATCAATTTTATTGGAGTATAGTTGCTTTACAATGTTGTATTAGTTTCTGCTGTACAGTGGAGTGAATCAGTTATAGTGTGTATATATAGATATAGATATAGATATATATACACACACACATATGTACATGTATATCCCCTCTTTTTCAGATTTCCTTCCCCTTTAGGTCACCACAAAGCACTGAGTAGAGTTCCCTGTGCTATACAGTAAGGTCTCATTAGTTATCTATTTTATACCTAAGAGTGTATGTATGTCGATCCCAATCTTCCAATGTATCCCTCCCCTGCTTAACTCCTTGGTATTCATCTACTTGTTCTCTATACCTGTGTTTCTATTTCTGCTTGGCAAATAAGTTCATCTGTACCATTCTTCTAGATTCCACAGATAATAGATATTAGACAATATTTGTTTTTCTCTTTCTGACTTACTCCATTCTGTATGACAATCTCTAGGTCCATCCACATCTCTACAAATCACTTGATTTCATTCCTTTCTATGGCTGAGTAATATTCCATTGTATATACACACCACATCTTCTTCACCCATTCCTCTGTTGATGGACTTTTAGGTTGTTTCCATTGTATTGGAAAAGCTTCCATTCAATTGGCTATTGTTTTGGCTATTGTACATTGGGGTGCAATGTACAATATTTTAATGTACAATGTGTTTTAAACTATTTTAAAATGTATGATGTGATATTTAAGATTTGCAAAAGAGTGTTTGAAACAATAATACACACATACACTGAAGAAATAAACCATCATGGATCAGCTGATGCCCCTGGGCTCAGTCTCCATCACATTCCCCTTCTGACCCCAAGGGAAACCTTTTCTGAACTTGGGCTTCCTTATGATTGCATTTTCTTTTACCTTGACCACAGTATATGATGTCTACTTACACCATGATATACTGTATTGTTTCTGGAGTTTAAAACATTGTATAAATAGGAGTATATTCTATCCTTTGCAATTTGCATTTTCCACCACACATTGTATTTGTGAAATTCACATCTATTGATACACATTGCTGTCACCCACTCATTCCGCTACTGTATTACATCCCATTGTATGGAAATACCATATGGATCCATTCTCTTGCTAGATATTGAGGGGGGTTCCAAGTTTCTGTGATGAGATGTAATGTTTTAAGAAACAATTCTCATACGTGTCTCCTTGTTTACATTTATTTGCATTTCCATTTACAGTTGAGTTTCCAAGTTGTTTCAGGAAAGAACAACTTTCTTATGGGGAAGCTGGTAAAGATAAGCACTAAGAGCTTTCTGGATGTCGCAGAGGCGGTTCTGGAGTCCCTCCCGTTAAGCCTACCCCACCCTCTCAGCATCCCCAAAAGGTGAAGGCTCAGAATAGAAGCACAGCAGTCGGGGTAATTTGCCAACAGCCACCCGTCATGGAAACGGAAGGACTAGAACCGAAAGCCAGTGTCCTGCTCCCGGCCCAAGAAAAGCCAAAGGCAGGGACTGAGAGAGAAGATCACCTCTTTCTGAGCACTGCCCAGCTGGCAAGCCAGGGATGCAAGTGTCCTGGTGTTTCTGCACATCGACTGCTTATGGGAGGAGGAGGCAGAGAGCCTTTTTCTACGCAGATGCCTATGAGGCCACAAAAAGCTCTCACTGGGACTTCCCTGGTGATCCAGTGGTTGGGAATCCACCTGCCAGTGCAGGGGATACAGGTTCAATCCCTGGTGTGGGCAGATTCCACATGCCGCAGAGGAACTAAGCCCATGCACCACAACACTGAGGCCCACGTGTCCTAGGGCCTGTGCTCCACAACAAGAAAGGCTGCCACAGTGAGAAGCCCAAGCGCCACAACTAGAGAGTAGCCCCTGCTCATCCAAACTAGAGGAAGTCTGCACATCAGTGAAGACCCAGCATAGCCATAAGTAAATACATATATACACACACACACATTTTTTAAAAGCTCTCAGTGAATGTGAATAACAGTATTTATACAGCACTCACTCTGTGTAATGGGACCATCCCAAGCACCTGACATGCATTAATCCGTTTTTACTTTCTCGACAAGCAGAAGTACCATGGTCCGCTCCTTCATGGGATGAAACAAAAGCACAGAGAGGTGAAGTCACTTGCTCACAGTCACACAGCTAGCAGGGGTGGAGGCAGAGTCTGAACCCAGTCGGTGGCAGGTTGCCCAGTTGCCCCTACTGGTCGAATGCCACCTATGGAACTCATCCTTAAGAAAACACCAAGAATAGCGAGAAGGCAGGCCCCACAAACACAAGCACAAGCTGGGCCAGGAAGGTAGTGCAGAGTGCAGCGAGCAAGCAGAACAAAATGAAGAGAGGCTTGGGAGGAGCCCCGGGGCGTAGCCTCTGTAGGAGACATCGCACCCTCACCCAGACAAATTATTGATCAGTTGAGATTTGCATTTGCTCTGTGCCTTTTCTAGCCTGAATCTACCTCTTCTGGATGCATGCCTGCCTGGACTCCAGGATGGGTCAAGTTGACAAGCCCAGAAGGATGCTCTCTTCAGTGAGGAAAAACAGCAGAAGCCAGGCCAGGGAACCCAGGAGCCTGACCCACACAACAGCCCCTACTCCACCTGCAAGCACCTCGCCCAGCCACCCAGGCTCACAGCCTCCCAGCTTCCCAGGCAGCCAAGGGCAGTGCTTTGCACAAAGAAGACATGTCTCAGTTCATCTTGATTCTGATCTATGACAGAATAGCCAGGCAGCCTGGGTCATCAGCGCCAAAGAAAGGCAAATCCATCCCAACTTCTAACCCCTGAGACTCAGCTGGAAAATGACAACAGCCCCGGAAATGTCGCTAATTTGCGCTGGAATAAAAGATCTTTGTGCCTCCCTCGCAAGGGTTCGTGACCTTGAGCTGTTCCCAGCTTAAGAGGATTTGCTGGGCTCAGGCCCTCGCTGGCTCAGTCTCATGCTGGAAGAAGCGGCTGAGCCTCTCGTGAGCCCAAATGCGGAGGCGCCTACTCAACTAGAAGCAAGAAGCCCATGGGAGCCCGGC
Organism: Neotragus pygmaeus; assembly: GCA_006410875.1. Taxonomy (NCBI): domain Eukaryota; kingdom Metazoa; phylum Chordata; class Mammalia; order Artiodactyla; family Bovidae; genus Neotragus; species Neotragus pygmaeus. Next base: position 895,218 of record SJYV01026809.1, on the reverse strand, counting down.
TGTCACCTGTCTCCTAATCCTCTCACCCCACTCAGGGCAGAAGGCAGTGTCTTCTTGAGAACCTGTTCTGAGAGGGATAGAGGGGAAGGGCTGCCCCCTGCTGTCAAGTCGATGCCAAATTCCAGCAAAACCTCCAGCTACTAAGCAGGGGCCGTTGCTGCAGAAGGCAAGACCTTGTAAACATTCTCAGATGCCCACAAGGCACGTCGACGCTGGTTCTCAAAGGACAAATGCAGAGCCGGCTGCTGGACCACAAATTGGATGGAGATTTTCAGAGAGAGCATCATGGAATTCACTCCGCACACTCAGCCAAAGGGTTCTGCACACAGTTATATACGAGCTCACACACTGCCCAGGCAGATGCCGGATGGAGGGAAGAGAAGAATTCCTAGCCCCACTGATAGGAACTCCATTCAGTTGATACATACACTGAAAGCCCCTCGTGGGTCAGGAGACAGAGAAACAGAGGTGCCCCTACACATGCCCCATGACTTGGTGATGCCTGGAACCAACTGTGGATTTCGTGCAAAACTAAGATGCAGGAGCCCTTGACCAAAAAAAAAATTTTTTTTAAGAATTTCAGCAATTTCCCTGGTGGTCCAGTGGTTAAGAATCTGCCTTCCAAGGCAGGAGATGTGGGTTCGATCCAGGGTCAGGGCACTAAGATCCCACATGCCTCAGGGCAATTAAGCCCAGAAGCCTGGGTGCTGCAGTGAAGATACAGCCAAGTCAAAACAAAAAAATCAAGCCAGAGACAACAAAGCATTAAACAAAGTACAGGGCCCTCCTGGGGGCGGTCCCCTGTGTAACTGCACGGGTCACGTGTCCACAAAGCCAGTGGAGGATGCACGTGGCAGAAAAATCGCTTAGATCAATGGAAGAAGGGAAGGAGAGAGAGAGAGAGGTGAGGGTAATCAGGAAAGAGAGGAAAATGTATATTTAACTCCAGAAAAGACAAATCCGATCCGTAGTGGCAGAAAGATAACAACAGTTACCTAGGGCTGGAGAGGGTTACTTGGAGTAGGGGGTGTACTGTATGGGAAGTGGTACAAGGCATTTGAGAGGTGATAAAAATGTTCAGAGCTAAATTATGGTGAAGATTAAATGCGTATATAAATTGTCAACATTCACCAAAATACTATCCACTTAAAATGGATATATTATACCGGTTGAAAATGATACTTCAATAAAGTTAACTTTTAAAAAGAGAGAGAGAGAGGAAAGCAAAGAAAAAAGGAAAAGACAAAAGGAAATACACTGGACCATGCAACTCACAAACCAGAACTGTTTGTGCATGCCTGGAGCCAGAGATTGACAGAATCATAAATGCCAATGTTTGCTGAGCCTTGCTCTGTTTTGGCCACTGTCCTAAGGGATTTCCATGTATTAACTCATTTACTAGTCACAACAATTCTCTGAGGTAGGTTTTTACTGTCTCTACTTTTTTTTCATTGCAACCTCATGACACATATTTTATAGTGGCAAGTTTGTGCTTTTTTCCCCCCTTTGATTCTATTTATTTATTTTTAATTGAAGTATAACTGGTTTACAATGTTGTGCCAATCTCTGCTGTACAGCAAAGTGCTTCAGCTACATACATATAGACATTCTTTTTTACATTCTTTTCCATTATGGTTTATCATGATATTAAATATAGCTCCCTGTGCTGTACACTGGGGCCTTGTTGTCTATCCAAGTCTAAATGTAATCTTTTGCATCTACCAACCCCAAACTCCCAGTCCATCCCTCTCCCTCCCCACCCTCTTGGCAACCGCAAGTCACTTCTCTATGTCTGTGAGTCTGTTTCAGGCACAGCTTGATGAAGTAGTTTGCCCAAGGTTCCAAATCCAGTCTGTAGCTAAGCCAGGATTCAACCCCTGGTGATCTGAGCCCAAGCTCACACTGGAGGTGTTACAGAGAAATTACAGAGTCCGTGTCCTCAGCACGAACAGGCTTTTAAATAACACAGGCAGCACCCAGTGGCCTACGTGGCAGAGGCGTGGGCAGTGGCTGCCAGTAGAGGCAGGAGGTGTTAAGAGAGACCTCTCCATGGGTTCACAGTCTGTGCATTACGGATGATCCACTCCAGACACAGTCGCCATCACAGGTCCCCCTATAACTCCACAGTGACAGACAAGACAATGAGCTGGGGACATTGACACGGTCCATAGAGCACGCTTCATTGCTTCCAAAGCCACACCTGAATCCCGACAAACATCTGTGATGAAACCTCTAGGAGCAGCTCTCAGGAACGTGCCTATCAGACGTTTCTTGGGTGGCTGCCCCAGTGGAATGCAGCTGTCCAGACGCGTTAGCTGTGTCATTCATCAGCCCCACAGGCCCCAGGAACACAGGCCAGTCTCCTGGAGGATGGTGGCACTTGGCCTGAGGCTCTCTAAACGGTGCGGAGGCATCTACCCAGGGACCCCAGGGGGCCACCCCAGAAGCAGATCTGCCTACAGCCAAGCATTCGTTCTGAACATAAGTTTACTGTCAACCTTTCAAAAAAGAGCTCAACTCCAGACTTCTTGAAGAAATGGTTGATTCTGGAGCAGGAAACACACCAGATGAACCTAAAATAGCTTGTGCCAGGAAATGGGTGAGTGCTCCAAAAGTGACGGAGACGTGTCAAGAGGACACATGAGCCAGCCTGAAAGGAGCGCTTGCCAGCAAAAGCTGGATCGATTTAGAGCATCCAAACAAAGAGCAACTCCGGGGCTGAAACACATGGAGTATGTTCAAATCCCTGAGCTCACAATGATTGTCAAAAACCAAAACAGGGAGGATCCACAAGGCTGGCTTCCCTTGAAAAGCTGGAAGACCTGGCAGCATCAGACCCACATTCCCATATGAATACAGCTGGCCAGGGCCAGGGAGTCTCTTGACAAGCTGAGCACAAAGTGGTCTCTGCTTTGCCACAGTCCTCACCACTCCCTATCACCTGACCTGGAGATAGACTCCCGACAGCGCTTTGGTTTCCACAGGAGCACCTGCTTCACTCCTTTATAACATGAGCCTGCCATCTTGATCAGAAATATTCTTCCAATCAGACACATCCCTCATCACTGAAAGTCAGGTCTGGCCTGACCAGCCAAAGGAGATACTACTTCAGCTTCTCCAGGCTGCTTCTCACACAGTCAGGAGGGAAATATCAAGATACTGAAAAAAAGATGGATCATATATCCCTCATCCACGCTTTCTGTCCTTGCCGCCTGCCCTCTGAACTGCCCACTGTCTGCCCTGTTTGTACGGGATTTTGAGCAGAGGGGCACCATGATATGATTTACATTTTACAAAGGTTTATTCTGGTTCCTTGATGAGAACAGACTGTAAGGAGACCACCATGAAAGCAGGAAGACGTGATAGGGGTCGTGGCAGATTCCAGGCAGGATGCGATGGGGTTTGGAGCAGGAGGAGGAGAAAGATGAGGTCAGACCCTGAATATATTTGACACCAGGGATGATACGACTTGTGCACCTGGGCCAGCCAGAAGGACAAACTGCCATCAACCGCCATGTGTGTAAAACTTTCATGTCTATTTCAATTCATTTAAATCCCAATTAACTTTGATTTTAAAACACCATTTGGAAGTGGCAGCTGCCTCCCCTCCTGGCCCAGGATTGAAATGGTCTCACTTTCGTAACAGTTAGGCCTGGATCCCCTGTCACCAACAGAGGCGCCACACAGGGTGAGCACGAGAGAGCTGGAAACATCCTTAAGTGAGAACTTCCCTCTGATAGGGCACGGCTTACAGAATTCTTCAGCAAACACCGACACATATCCCCCTTTCGTCATGCTCAATTATGTCTAAGAATATGTGAACATCTTCCCAAAATAGCCCAGAGGAACGAGCAGGAAAAATTCCACCCTGAAAGGTCTTTCACAGAAGAGTTTGGAAGCCTGGAAACAGGTGTGTATAATTGAACAGTCTCAGGCACCAGAACTCGGTGATGGGCTGCCTGACATGACATCGTATTTCATTTGTATAACTGCTCAGTCCCTGCCTTGAGCCAAGGAGACACCTAAGACCATTTCTCAAATCAACAAGCCCATTAGCAGACGGATAGGAAGTGCCCTTCTGAAACCTCTCTCTGCTCAATAAGAGGAAGAACCACTGAGTAGGGAGAAGGGAGAAAGGTCACAAGTGACTCTCTGTGTGGCCGGCGCTGTCGCCATGGTAACCAGAGGCCTAGCAGACCTAGTAGCCACGGAGAGGGAGCCCCATGGAGTCCCACGGCTGAAAGATCTGAGAGCAAACGGAGAAGTCTTGCCTCCCTGGAGGATGGGGGTGGTTACGTTGACTTGAGGAAAGGAATCTAACTTGTATGCCTGGGTTCTGACCCAAGCTTCCCTGCTTATTAACTGTGGACTATGGAGCTTACACAAGGGCTCTAAACCTCAGCTTCTTCATCTGTAAAATGGGAGAGACAATGGGTATTGTGAGGAGTTAATACAAGTTCTCAATGCGGTGGGTAGTGCTCAGTGATTCTGCTATCATCCCAGCCACCGTCCACACGGTCATCTCCGCCCTGGTCTCCCCACAAGCCATGCCACTGCCACCTGGAAGATCTGGTCCAACACCTACACAGGACTAAGAATGGCTTTGCCCTACTTACAGTGGGTGGTGTTTTCCTGATGTGCCTGCAGCAGTATATCCATGTCACATGCTCTTCTTACAATTAATATGGACACACCTTCATGGGCCAGGGTCCCCTCCTTTTGAGTAGGGGTTAGCCTGTGGCTGCAACAGAAGTTACTCTGTGTGACAAAGGCAATACATCTCTTCCTGATCCTCCTGGGATGTGGGGCCTTGTAACCGGCCACCATACTGTGAGGAAGCCAGGCAGCACAGGGGACGCCCTCGTGGAGGTGGTCCGGGCACAGCGCAGCTGAGATCCCACAGAGAATCAGTATCAACTACCAGACACGTGAGTGAGCAAGTCGTCAGATGACTCCTTCCAGGTGCCCCAGAGGATAGCAAATGTTACAGAGACAGCTGTCCCTGCCAAAATCATCAATGAGAAACCAAAACAAATGTCATCATTGTTTTAAGCTACTATGTTTTGGGTTGGCTTGTTATGTGATCAGAACACAGCTTCTGGAAATTTTAATTCTGAACATAGCTCAAACTGATCACCATCCATAAATCTCCTTAGGGCTCAATCAGGGGATAGACCTGGACAGGGAAACACATGTCCATTAACACCTCAGTAATGAATTCTAGAAGGGGAAGAGCAGGTGCTGATTTATGCCTGCTACATTGTCCATTTCCACCAAGAATGGAAATCCATGACAAGGATTTATATCTGAGAGTTCCCTGCCTAGGACAGAGTCTGGCACATAGTAGGTGCTCAGTGAATATCGGCAGAATGAATGAGAACATCCAACATAAAAAGATTCAAATAATTAAGATCCTAGAGTGTGGGAACATTCCATCTTGATGTCCATTGGTAATGACAATAACCAAATGAATAAAAGCAAGCTGGAAGTATACAGTTCTGGTTAGCATGGAAAGAATCAGCATCTGGCAGGTAAAAGAAGACACATGAAGTGCTATTTTTCTTTTCAAAGCTGTTTCTATGTCTATGAAAAGAAAAAGGATGCCTTATTCTGCATAGTACATAAAAACAAAGCATAAAAATACACAATGAAGAATCTGGGGACTTCCCTGGGGCTTCAGTGACTAAGGCTCTGTGCTCCCAACGCAGGGGGCCTGGGTTCGATCCCTGGCCAGGGAACTAGATCCCACATGCCGCAACTCAGAGTTCACATGCTGCAACTAAAAATCCTGCATGCCACAACGAAGGCTGAAGACCACACATGCTGCAACTAAGACCCAGCACAGCCAAGTATTAGCAAGTATTTTTTTAAAGAAAAAGAATCTGAATGTTTCCTGACTAGGATGTTCATCTCAGGACTGGTTGTAATAGTGAGTCACTAGAGTTAACCTAAATGCCCATCATTTGGAAAAGAGTAAATAAACCATGGTGGAAAGGAATATTACACAGCAGGTAAAAAGCATGAGGGACATCTAAATGTGTTAATGTGAATAGGTCTCCAAGATATATTGTTGGCTGAAGAAAAGCAAGTTGTAGAATACTATGGCCAATACAACACTGAGATAAAAAGTTTAAATGCACAAAAATAATATATTGTTCATGGTTCTACATGTAAGTAAAATATAAAAATGGTTTCAATGATGCATGATCAGTTTATAATTGTGATTGTTTCTGGGGTGGGTGATGAAATTGTGCAGAAGAGAATATCAACTTCCCCAGTAACATTCGAGGTTGTTTTTTTTTTTTTTTTAATAAAATAATCAAAGACTTGTTGCAAATGTGACAAACTATTAACAGCTGACATTTCTAGGTGCTAAGTACACTGATGTTGGTTACGTTACTCTCTGTACTTTTCATATTATTTTCTTTCTCAAAATAAAAATTATGTTTTAAAAAAAATAAAGTAAAGGCTTTTCACACTCTGCTGGGAGACTGAGTGGCAAGACCATTTTAGAGGGCAATTTATTATAATGGCAAATGCATCAACCTTCAGACACAGCAATCTCATGCCTCAGTGTTGACCTTGGAGAAAGGCATGAGCGCTCACAGGGCAGATGCCAGGATGCTAACTACTGTTTGTAGCAACAGAAACTTAGAAACAGCTCAAATGTCCAGCAGTGGGAAAGAGCCACAGAATCTGGAGCAGTCCCATATTCTAGAACAATATCTAGAAGTGACGAAGAGTGACACAGACATCTATGAACTGGTGTGAAATCATCTCCCCAATGTCAAGAGAAAGAAAGCAAATTGCAAAAACAATTATGTGAAGTATAGCATTTGTGTGTTGTTTTTGAAAACATGTGTTGCTGTTGTTTTTTAAAATATTTATTTGGCTTCATTGGGCCTTAGTTGTGGGGTCTTGCAGGGTCTCCATCGCATCCTGTAGGATCTTTGATTGTGGTGCACAGACTCTAGTTGTGGCACGTGGGCTTAATTGCTTCGAGGCACGTGGGATCTTAGTTCTCCAACCAGGGATCAAACCTGCCGTGTTCCCTGCACTGCAAGGCGGATTCTTAACCACTGTACCACAAGGGAAGTCCCCATTTAAGTACTGTATTTTTCCACAGCTATATATGTTTATATTTAACTGCACAGAAAAGGTTTGAAATTTTTAAAAAAAGCTGTAATGACTGTGGTTACCCCTGAAGAGATAGTGGGGGTAGAGAAGTGGGGTGTGTGATGTTGATCATGCTAAGTGTGAGGCTTATTCGTACCATTTTAATATTCACATGGGTAAATAATAGTAGCAGTAATAATAATAATGCAAACCCTAAGATGATGCTTCCTATTTGCCAGATGCTGTTCTAAGTGCTTGACATATGTTCATCCGTTTGATCTGAGCACAGCCCTGTGAGGTTGGGTGAAGGATCCCAGGGCACAGAGTGGTTAAGAAGGTGACCTGGGAATTCCCTGATGGTCCAGTAATTTCACAACTATGGTCCAGGACTCAATCCCTAGTAGGAGAACTAAGATTCAAATAAGCTGTGCATTGCAGCCAAAAAAAAACAAAGAAGCTTACCCAAATCAAAAAGAGTAACAACTGTGACAGATTGAAACATAATAACTACATATAAATCCATGGGTTTGTATTAATAATGCTCAAAACCTTTCTAAATCTACACCATTCATTCACTAGTATGAAAATGAGCCCTCTCCGTGTGGCAGACAGAAATCCCAGGCCTTGTGGGGCAGACTTTTGGTGGGAAAAAGAAAGACCATCCACAGAATAAAAAAAAATTAAAGACTTCCCTGATGGTCCAGGGGCTAAGACTCTGCATTCCAACGCACACAGCCTGGGTTCAAAGCCTTGCTGGGAAACTAAAATCCCACATCTCAATGTGAGTTCATGTGTTGCAACTAAGATCCAGCACAACCAAACAAATAAAAATATACTAAAAAAATTAAATGTATAGCACGTTAGCAATTTCAAGGGCCATGAAGAAAAATAAAGACAATAACGGGATAAAGAATGTTGACAGAGGGAGAAGGATGGTCACAGTGCTACATAGGATGGCCAAGAACCTTCTCTTAGCAAGGGCCACCAGCAGAAAGGTCTGAGAAAGCAAGGGCAAGAGAATAAATGAGGCTCCAGGATGACGGAGCAACAGGTGCAAATATCCTGAGGTAGGAACAAGCCTGGGAAATGCCAGCGACAGTAGGATGCGGCTGTGCCCACATGGGTCAAGTAAACAGGTAAGAACTGAAGACCAAGTGGAGAAGCCTGACCGCTTGGGATAGTCTGGTCCATTTTAAGGATAATGGCTTTTATTTGGAGTGAGACTAGTGCCATTGAAACATTGTGAGCAGAAGAGGGATGTGGTCCCATTAACACGTAGCAGAGCTTCTCTAGTTGCTGAAGGAGAAAGGATTGGGGTGAAGTGAGACCAGGGAGCTGCAAGACCAGGAATGAGACTACTGCAATAGTCCAGGCAAACGATGATGGCGGCTGGGAGCAGGGTCAGGCAGTGGGGTGGGAGAAGGGAGAAAGGGTCAGACTCTGGATATATTTATTAGAAGGTAGAATCAGGAATTGCTAATGTCTTGGATATGATAGAGAGAAGAGGAATCAAAGATGGTTCCAGGCATTTCAACCTGAGCAGCTAGAAGGATGGAGTTGTCAGCAAGAGAAATACAGAAGGCTGCAGGAGAAATGGGTTCAGAGCAAAGACCAGGTAAGGAGAAGATACCCCGAGACCTCCAGGGAGAGATGTCACATAGACGGTCAGACAGAGAAGTCTAGGGCTCAAGGGAAGGAATTGGTTGGAGACAAGTCTCATGCACCATCAGCTAAAACCTGAGGTTCCAAGAGCTACACTGGGCGGCAGGTGTGTTTTATGAAGCCTGCATAGTATTTTTAATTTAGATTTATTTCCCCCATTTCTCATAAAAGTCCAGATTTCCAGTCATGGTTTAAAAAATTGGAAGATCTGGCAACCCTGGACCCCTCTTCCGGCCTGGAGACGAGCAGCGTCTGCTCTCGTTAGACCAGGCGGCCAACAGTGGCCCCCAGCTGGCCACACCAAGCCATCACCTCACCTGCCTGGCCCCCGGGGTGTCTGAGTTTCTCTTCCTGGCACCAGACTCCAAAAACAACGAGCCTCCACTTTGACAACTGCTATAGCAACAAAACTACTGAAGCCTGGAACTTTCAACTTTTTCTCCTCCCTCCAAAAAAGCACATTATGAGGCTCTCTCAGACAAAACAAACTAATATGATCTCTAACTTCAGTGGAGTATGAAGTTGTTAAACACACACAGCAACAGAGAAAGAGATTCAACACCAGCCAGCCATGAATGAACACAAACAGCCCCATCTGGTTCTCATTTGCCTCCTCTTTCAAACTCGAGATCCCCACCAAAACAAAAATTACAGGTCGGTAATGTGTTAGGAAGTTGCCTGCCACACCACAGCACAGGAAATTTCCACTCCCCACCCCAAATCAGCCAAATGAAGATCAATGCATCGATAAAATGCAATGACGTGTTAATGCACACCTTAGAAAAGATTAAATGCTTTTTAGCCCAGTCTTAGGAAAACCTAATAAAGAATTAACTGTCCGCAACACCATGGAATATCACTCAAGGTTTTACTTTATGTCAGGACTTCTTAGATCATTAACTTTTAACAGACAGGCTTCCCCCAGCTTTGAGACATGTGGCTGCCATCACATGCAGCACTGATAAGTCATTAAAATTGGAACCCTGCTTCCTGTCAGAACTTCAGGTGTGGGCTCCAGCTGATGTCAAGGCTAAGACAAATCCCAGCCTCGCAAAAGCACGTGAAGGTGTTCAGTTCAAAGATGTTAGCGGTATTCACTCCCCCAAGCCTGAGAGCTGAAGTGGAACTACCCAACTAAACTCCCACCCACATCTGAACACTGATGGCAACTCCTGGAGGAAGCTGGAATACAGACTGGAAAGTAGGTGGGTGGTCTCCGTAAGGCTTCGGGAGCATATCCACACATGCCGTGGAGCTGGGGCATTCTCTCCACAGAGAATGAAGGAGCTGAGGCAGCCTCTTGCCAGTTGACCTGAGCAAGTTATATACCTCTCTGTGTCTGTGTGTCCTGTCTATAAAACAGGCTAAATTTTAT
>SJYV01026809.1:854787-884693 GCA_006410875.1 Neotragus pygmaeus | reverse complement strand
CACAGAGCTGCTGTGAGGATAAAACGAGTTAATTCTTCCAAAGTGTTTGGACCAGGTCCTAGTATCCACCGGTCACTCCGTAAGTGGAAGTTACTGTGGATGTTGTTGTTGTTATTACAGAGATTTTTTCCCTTTGTTGGACAGTCTCTGCATCACATAAGGTGTGGAGGGGAAGGGCTAATGTCATTGATGGATGACTTCTCTTGGACCACACTTGGGGGTCAAGATGCTGGCTGATGCCAGCTGGGAGCTGACTCAGCTTCCCCACAGCTCCTGGCTATGGCAGGCTGTGACAAGGAATATAAAGAAAACAGAGCAGGCTAACAGGAGGGGGCAATCCCTATTTTAGGTAGAGAAATGAGGGAAGTAGAAGCTGGTGGGGAAGGATGGAGGAGGGCTGTCAAGGGTACCTCTTTAAGATGGAGCATGTTTGCTGTTGGGAATGGTCCAGAAGAGGGCAGGGGCCTATAATACAGGAGAAAGAGCTAATGAAGAGAGTCATCAGGTAGGTGGGAGGAGATGGGAATCAACACGGAAGCCTTGCCAGATTTCTCACTCTTTATGTGTCCATCCATCCCTGGAAGATCTCGTCTCAATCCCTTCCAGGGCATATGTTCCGGAAATCACACTGGTGGGTTAGAGAACCATCACTGTGATGGGCTAGCGCTGGTGCTGAACTGGTTGACATTTTGGACACCCCTCCCCTCACTGAGCATCTCAATTCTTTATTCCATTTACTTAGTTACAGATAAGTGAGGACAGAAGCTACAACTGCTCCATCTAGTAAACCCAGCATAGAGTACAATGTAAGATGTGCAGTAGGTGTTTAATAAATGTTGATGAGATGAATGGCCAGCATTGGCAGCTGCTAAAGGGTCCTATTTGGTTTCCTAAAATGTCAAGGATGGACAGTGTTAGGGCAGCACTAAGCCAGAAGGCTGGCCATCCCTGCACCCCCAACCCCTGCCCGGGTTCTACCTGCAGAGGATTGTCGGAAGAGGCTATCTGGTGACAGTGAGCCAAGGCAGGTACTCAGAGGAGGGACCTGCTCACCCGTGAGGCACACGTCTGGTCTTCACCCGCGGTGGGAAGGCTGAAACGACAGAGCCGCCCATGCACCTGCCTGGGGACAGGAGACAATCCCCTTCCAAGGGGTGGCAGGTCCCTGCTCCTCCCATTCACCCTGGTGGTGTAAGGATGCTCGCTTCACCAAGCGGGAAAAGCCATTCAGCAGTGACCCTGGCAGGACCAGCAGCAGACCGAGAATGTTCTGATCTGTGTCCAGCGCAGTGACTTACAGCGCCGGCCCCCCTCTCTTTGACACTCTCCTATGGGCCTAGAGCACTGCTCCCCACCCTCAGACAAGCTCATTAACAGTCAGGCTGCTCTCAAAGACCAATCAGGGACAAATGCACATCCTCCATAGCAGCTGGAAATCTACAAGACCCACTGAGCGCCATTAGGAGATTATCCAGCCAAGGCTGCGGGCTTAACAGCTTTCTTTGGCTCCTCTCACTCTGATCCCAGACTTAAGTGTAAGAAGCCTGATGGGCTTTGGTGCCCTCCAAACAACCTGGTCCTTATTCTATGATTCTTGGTACCATGCTAAAGAGTTTGTCTGAAAAGACACTTTGCAGCCATCATTCACGTGCATACCCATTCATTGGACAAACAGCTGTGAGCACTTGCTAAGGGGACGTGGCAAGGCACTCAGGACCCGCATGACCCCTGCCTCACTGGGGACATTCTCTCAGGAGGAAACAGACAACAAACCACACCCATAACAAGTGGATGACGCAGACTGAAGAGGGGACACACGCAATGGGAAGACAAGGCCGGACCAGGAAGGACTGGTATGCTTGGGGGTCAGGAGGAAAGGGGTCACTAAAGCCACGATTGGGGGTGGAATCTGAGCAAGGTTGGAAGGAGGTGAGGAAGGTGGCCAAACAGGTATCGGGGAAGAGCACCCTTGGGGGAAGGAGCGAAGGCTTAGGGGCGGGAGGTACACCCAGGTTTGAAGAAAAGTGAGGAGGCCAGTGTGCCTAGAGCAAGAGGGTAAGGAGGACGTGGGCTCAGAAACATCGCAGGTCAGATCACGCCAGACCACCTTGAGGATCTGGCTTTTGTGTGAGTGAGATGGAGGCTTTGTAGGTTCTGAGCAGAGGAAGGACATGATCTAACTTAGGCTTTTAAAAGCTCACTCTGACTTGGACTAGTTGTGAATTACACTGCAAACTCAAAGGCAACCACTAAATAAAGTTGTTTAAAAAGAAGTGTCATTGATACGAGAGAAGAAAACTGGAGTCATATAAAATGTTCAGTTAGAACCAGAGAAGCAGAAAATAAGTGGAACTCAAAACAAAGAAAGAACAAGGGCAACAAGTAGAAAACAGTAAAAATTCAGTAGATATTACCAAAACTTGGAAACAAGCAAGATGCCCATCAATAAATGAATGGGTAAAGTAACTGGTACATCCACACAATGGGAAATTATTCATCAATAAAAGTGAGCTGTCAAGCCATGAAAAGACAGGGAGGTACATTGAATGCATACTGCTAAGTGAAATAAGCCAATCCAGAAAGGCTGCATACGGTAGTGTTCTGGAAAATGCAAAACTACCAGGACAGTAAGATCATTGAAGTGAAGTGAAGTGAACTCGCTCAGTCGTGTCCGACTCTTTGCAACCCAATGGACTGTAGCCTATCAGGCTCCTCTGTCCATGGGATTTTCCAGGCAAGAGTGTTGGAGTAGATTGCCATTTCCTTCTCCAGAGGATCTTCCCGACCCAGGAATCGAACCCGGGTCTCCCGCATTGCAGGCAGATGCCTTACCATCTGAGCCACCAGGGAAGCAGTAAGATCATTGGTTGCCAGCATTTCAGTGAGAAGGAGAGGTGAACAGGTGGAGTGTAGAGGATTTTTGAAGCAGTGCAACTGTTCTGTATAACATGGTAATGGTGGACACATGACATTTTGCATTCGTCAAAAGCCACAGAATGCACAGCGCAGAGAGCAAACTCTAATGCGAACCATGGACTCCAGTTAGTAAGAATGTATCACACCACTGGCTAATCAACTTTAACAAATGTTCCATGCCAGTACAAGATGTTAATAATAGGGGAGACTGGGGTACATGGGAGTATATGGGAACTCTTCGTACTTGCTGCTCATTTTTCTGTAAACATAAAACTGCTCTTAGAAAAAAAAGTCTGTTAATTAAAAAAAGGATCCCTCTGGCTACTGTGTTGGGAATAGACTAGAAGCAAGAGAGAAAGCAGAGAGGCGGGAGGCAGTCAGGGTGGGGAGAGAAATAAACTGATTCTGGACATATTTGGAAGGTACAGCCAAAAGGATGTGGGATGAAAGATCAAGAAAAGCCGAGGATGACTCCAGGGTTTTGGAGGATAGATTTGGCACCAAGTGGGATGAGAATGTCTGGGAAGGACTGTGGGCCAGGAAGTCTGTGCTGTCACGAGCAAAACTGCGGGTTTCACCACAGACCCAGGCACGGGTTTTATCACAGACCTAGGCATACAGCTTCAACTCTAAAGACCCGAAGTTCCTCTTGCAAAAGCCAAGTGTGAACAGATAACCACATTTACATTGAAGTTTACATTGGAATTCATATGTACCTTCAGATCTATACATAGATGCCAGGACCTCCAGCTCAAATGCTGCCTGTGGCCAGGAAGAGAAGGTAAATGAGTGAAGCAGACCAGGGGAGAGGCAAAAGGGAGTGGTGAGGACTGTGGTTAACTGCAGAACACACTCCATCTCAAGCCAGCTCTCTAGCTCTAGCCCACCATTGCCAAGTGTTTCTCTAGTGGCTCAGATTGTGAAGAATCTGCCTGTAATACAAGAGATCCAGGTTCAATCCCTAGGTAGGGAAGATCAGCTGGAGTAGGGAATGGCAACCAACTCCAATATTCTTGCCTGGAGAATTCCATGCACAGAGGAGCCTGGTGGCGGGCTACAGTCCATGGAATCACAAAGAGTCCGACACAACTAAGCGACTAACACTTTTCATCAGAGTGATGAGCAGCCAACAGAGAACACTGGTCCAGGATGGCTCAGTCTTATGACTTTTCAAGAAAAGCTGGAAATCTGGATATTTATTTGAATCCTCTCTATTTTTAAAGTTTGGCAACTAACTTCCTTTTTTTATTCTCTGTGGGCCAGACATTAAGCAAGCCAAACAAAACACATCCATAGGCAGGGCTAGGCACACTCCTACCCATTGTAACTTCTGTTCTAAAGGTTCCTAAAATTTTTATGGCTCTAAAGGGGTTTGATGAAAGTGAAAAAGGAGAGTGAAAAATTGGCTTAAAGCTCAACCTTCAGAAAAGTAAGATCATGGCATCTGGTCCCATCACTTCATGGGAAATAGATGGGGAAACAGTGGAAACAGTGTCAGACTTTATTTTGGGGGGCTCCAAAATCACAGCAGATGGTGATTGCAGCCATGAAATTAAAAGACACTTATTCTTTGGAAGGAAAGTTATGACCAACCTAAATAGCGTATTCAAAAGCAGAGACATTACTTTGCCAACAAAGGTCCGTCTAGTCAAGGCTATGGTTTTTCCAGTGGTCATGTATAGATGTGAGAGTTGGACTGTGAAGAAAGCTGAGTGCCGAAGAATTGATGATTTTGAACTGTGGTGTTGGAGAAGACTCTTGAGAGTCCCTTGGACTGCAAGGAGATCCAACCAGTCCATTCTAAAGGAGATCAGTCCTGGGTATTCATTGGAAGGACTGATGCTGAGGCTGACGCTCCAATACTTTGGCCACCTTATACAAAGAGTTGACTCATTGGAAAAGACTCTGATGCTGGGAGGGATTGGGGGCAAGAGGAGAAGGGGATGACAGAGGATGAGATGGCTGGATGGCATCACCGACTCGATGGACATGAGTTTGAGTGAACTCTGAGAGTTGGTGATGGACAGGGAGGCCTGGCGTGCTGCGATTCATGGGAGAGCAAAGAGTTGGACATGACTGAGTGACTGAACTGAACTGAACTGAAAGGGGTTTACCTCTGAATCAGCAAATATTAATGAACTGAAAGATGACTTTTTATAATAGTACATCAACAAATAGTATTAAAAGTAAAGCAATGGTTCTGGATAGAACTGCGGTTCAGAACAACACACGCACCCCGATGCTCACTGCAGTGCTGTTAATAACAGTCAAGCCACAGAAGCAACCTAAATGTCCATCAATAGAGAAATGCGTAAAGCAGGTGTGGTACATAAACACAATGGAATTTTACTCAGCCATTAAAAAAGAACAAAATAATGTCATTTGCAGCAACACAAATTGACCTAGAGATTGTCATACTAAGTCAGACAGAGAATGACAATATCATATGACAGCACTTATATGCAGAATCTAAAAAAAGATAACAAAGTTATTTACAAAATAGAAATAGACTCACAGGCTTAGAGAATGAACTTAGAGTTACCAAGGGAGAAGGGTGGAGAGAGAGGGATAGATTGGGAGTTTGGGATTGACATGTACACACTGCTATTAATTAAAACAGATAACCAACAAAGACCTACTATATAGCATGGGGAACTCTGTAATAACTGAAATGGGAAAATAATCTGTAAAAGAATAGATCCATGTGTATGTATAACCAAATCACTTTGCTATACACCTGAAATTAACACAACATTGTTAATCAACCATATACTAATATAAGATTTTTTAAAATTTTAAAGCAATGGTACAGTATACAACACCTACTGGGTACCAGGTTCTGGTATATACAATCGCTTAAATCTTGCACAACGAACTAACCTCATTTTACTAATGAAGAAAATCAAGGCAAAGAGATAACCTTCCCTGGATCACACAGCTACTATGTAGTAAAACAGAGCCTGGAACACGGGAAGGCTAGATCTAGGGTCTGTGCTCTTGGCCACTGTATTATACTGCCTTCTAGATGTGGCTGTTGTTCATAGCTCCATTAACATTGGCTCATTTGGCTACTTAATTAAACCAAAGCTAAAAATTAGTTTGACACATATTTTGCAAAGCACTGGAGCTGTACAACTAATAGGCAGCATTTATATGTATCTGGTACCATTCTTAGAGCTTCATATTCATTCTCACAATCCTGGGAATGGATGTTACTATTACTACCCCCATTTCACAGGTAAGACACAGAAGCTCAGAGAGTTTAACTTACGCACCCAAGGTCACACAGCTGGAAAGTGGTAAAGACTGGATGGCGTGCTGCAGTCCACAGGGTCACAAAGAGACCGACACAACTGAGCAACTGAACTGACTGAAGACAGACCAGATTTGGAATCCACAGGGATCATCTCCCGTTACTTCATGGCAAATAATGGGGAAACAGTGGAAACAGTGAGAAACTTTATTTTCTTGGGCTCCAAAATAAATGAAGATGGTGACTGCAGCCATGAAATTAAAAGACGCTTGCTCCCCTCTTGGAAGAGAAGCTATGACCAACCCAAATAGCATATTAAAAAGCAGAGACATTACTTTGCCAACAAAGGTCCGTCTAGTCAAGGCTATGGCTTTTCCAGTAGTCATGTATGAATGTGAGAGTTGGACTATAAAGAAAGCTGAGCGCCAAAGAATTGATGCTTTTGAACTGTGGTGTTGGAGAAGACTCTTCAGAGTCCCTTGGACTGCAAAGAGATCAAACCAGTTAATCCTAAAGGAAATCAGTCCTAAATATTCATTGGAAGGACTGATGCTGAAGCTGAAGCTCCAATACTTTGGCCACCTGATGCAAAGAACCGACTCACTGGAAAAGACCCTGATGCTAGGAAAGACTGAAGGAAGGAGAAGAAGGCGACAGAGGATGAGATAGATGACATCACTGACTCGATGGACATGTTTGAGCAACCTCCGGGAGTTGGTGATGGACAGGAAGGCTGGCATGCTGCAGTCCACGGGTTTACAAAGAGTCAAGCAACTGAACTTAATCTACAAAACAACATTCAACTCGGTTACCAGAAGAACTTGAGTATGAATCTGCTTTTCCAACTATGGATTTTATGCAACCTCAACAGAGCTCAAGCATTTCTGGTGAAAAGTTGGCATCCAAATTGAGAGGTGATATAAATATAAANATAAATGAAGATGGTGACTGCAGCCATGAAATTAAAAGACGCTTGCTCCCCTCTTGGAAGAGAAGCTATGACCAACCCAAATAGCATATTAAAAAGCAGAGACATTACTTTGCCAACAAAGGTCCGTCTAGTCAAGGCTATGGCTTTTCCAGTAGTCATGTATGAATGTGAGAGTTGGACTATAAAGAAAGCTGAGCGCCAAAGAATTGATGCTTTTGAACTGTGGTGTTGGAGAAGACTCTTCAGAGTCCCTTGGACTGCAAAGAGATCAAACCAGTTAATCCTAAAGGAAATCAGTCCTAAATATTCATTGGAAGGACTGATGCTGAAGCTGAAGCTCCAATACTTTGGCCACCTGATGCAAAGAACCGACTCACTGGAAAAGACCCTGATGCTAGGAAAGACTGAAGGAAGGAGAAGAGGACGACAGAGGATGAGATAGATGACATCACTGACTCGATGGACATGTTTGAGCAACCTCCGGGAGTTGGTGATGGACAGGAAGGCTGGCATGCTGCAGTCCACGGGTTTACAAAGAGTCAAGCAACTGAACTTAATCTACAAAACAACATTCAACTCGGTTACCAGAAGAACTTGAGTATGAATCTGCTTTTCCAACTATGGATTTTATGCAACCTCAACAGAGCTCAAGCATTTCTGGTGAAAAGTTGGCATCCAAATTGAGAGGTGATATAAATATAAAATCCTCAGCAGAGTTTAAAGACCGGGTATAAAAAAGGAACGTAAATATCTCATTAATGGTCTGTGCATATGGATTACATGTCAAAAAATAACATTGTAGATAGACTGGGTTAAACAAAATACATTATTAAAATCCCACCGGTTCCTTTTTACTTCGTAAATGTGACTATCGGAAAACATTCAATGACACATGAGGTTCACATTGTATTTCTGTTGGACAGGTCAACTCTGAGTGACTGCAGCCGACATCAACCCAGATAATGTGGTTACTTTCCATGCTGCTATCTGCAACAAGCAACAGTGCTTCTCATTTGCTTGATACATTTTTATTTCATCCTGGAAATGAATCTGTGAATAAGGTAGCAGCCTTTCTCCCATTTCAAAGAAGGCAAAAGTAAAGCTCTAGCCTATCTTGCCCAAGGCGAAGCCACTAATTCAAGGTGGAACCAAGTCTCCAATTCATATCAGAGCCTTAAGCATGGCACGCAGTGGGCCACCTCTGTAACTAGTGCACACTTTTAGAAATTAATTCAAGGGAGAAATCTAAGCAGACACAGTCATGGTCCCAGCACCGCAGCCTGCCCCAGACACCCAAGTCTGTCTGCATCTTTCTAACATACACCTGTGAACACATGTGCATTCATGAAGCTCACACACAGAGCTCAAGGCAAGACAGTCCATGTGACCGGCACCTTCCCAGAATCTCTTCTCCATCCCACGATGCATGTTTTTCTCCCATCCTTTCCCTCCCATGTTCCCTTGCAGCTCCTGCCCCAACAGGCTGGATCTCACCCCCTCAGTCACTGCAGGAGTTGCTGGTAGACCTTACTCCCACAACCATGACTGGAGGAAATAACCCTACCCAAGGGTCTGGGGTCCTCCTACACTGGCCCAGACACAAAGATTTCCCCCATGCAACTTACAGAATAGAGGCAAAACACAATTGTCATAGTAATGGGTTTATTTTAAACTAACAAGCAACTGTATCTCTCTTTTGTCATTTCATTGTTTAATCAGGCTTGACTATTGTTACCTTTTGATCACACCCTCTTTGTGCTTTTGTCTTCTGCAGCATTTGCTTATTGTAGAAGAGTTAAGATACAGAAAGGCTTAGGGAGGCTCTTCTGCACACAATCCTACACTTCTTGCTCTTTTTCTCTGCATAGTTTTAATCAAGTTGGTATCTTATTGAATACACAGCTTTTGTTCTGCATTTTTCCTCCTACTTAACTGAGCATAAACACTTTCTCCTATTATTAAAAATTCCTAATACACATCATTTATAAAGAATACCTAATACGCCACTGAATGGTTTTACCATAGATTTTATAAATCATTCTCCTGCCTTAAATCAGTATCATGAATATTTTGAATAGCCTGATTTTGGAGTCAGCAGGGTAGATACTTATAACCTTGAGCAAGTGATAAGCTTTCTAAGCCTCAATTTCCACATTCTTAGAGTGGGCGAATTGGGCCCATAATTCCTACCTGAAATGTTGTTGGAAGGATTAAAAAGTGATATACAGGCAGCCCTTCCACAGTGCCTGGCACACACCAAGCATTCAATGACAGCCAAATTATTTGATCAAAGACTCATACTCCACTCATTGGAAAACTAAGTTGTTTTACTATTATGAATAGCACTGTAAAGAGCATTTCTGTGTGTAATGCTTGATTCATTTTTCACATTTGAGATTATTTCCTTTTGATAGATTTCCAGCAGTAGAAATACTGGACCAAATAGTGTATGGGTAATACTGAAATCTCTGCCAGTTCTGGCTTTGTCCAACAGATACTGCCAGCAATGCAAGCATGCCTGTTTCATTGTTTACTGCATAAAAAACCATCCCACATTTAATGGTATAGACCAACACCATTTTATTATAGCTCAGAAAATCTGAAGTTTAGGAAGTCAGACCAAGCACAGAGGAGATGGGATGTCCACTTCGAAAAGGAGACAGTCTCAGATGGGGAGACCTGAATGGCTAGGCTGACTCTAAGACTTGGACTTGGTTCAGCTGAAGGCTCTTTCACTTATACATCAGAGCATGAGCTTGGACAGCTGGAAGGCTGGGCTCAGCTGTCAACCAGAGGCCTATCCATGGCCTCTGAATGTGGCTTAGGCTTCCTCTCAGCATGGTGATTGGGGCTCTGAGATGAAATTATCACAAGAGAGGAAGTTCCAGGAGAACCAAGCTGCATGGCCTTTAAGGACCTAGACTCAGAAGTCACACAGCATCACTTTCACTATCATTGTCACAAGTCAGCCTCGATTCAAGGGGAGGGGACATAGACCCCATATCTCTCCTTGGGAGGAATATCAAAAATGTATGACTGTTTTTTAAGCTGCTGCAATATCTTTTACTATGAGTTGGTTTGATAAAGTAATGCAATGAAAACACAACCTCTTACCTATAACAAGCAATCACAAGTGACCAGAGTCTGGCAGATTTTGCCAACAATGAGAGAAAGATTGGATTGAACCTCCCACCATCATGACTTTCTCTCCATAGTCCCAAGCAGGGGTCCAGCTGGAGGCTACAGAACAGAGCAGCCCAGCTCCCAAAACAATCAAACACAAGACATCGGCTTAAAAACCCCGGGCTGAATGAAATATCCATTGTCTTCGCACACTAAGCAACCATTTCCCAACACGGTCATTCCAACATCTCAATTTTTATTTGGTTTGGTCTGGCATGTGACCCAGACCTGACCAATCAGTACTGTCCAAACCTCTCGCAACAGTAACGAGTTCAGAGGCAGCAAAATCTGGTGAGAGTCAATCTTGTCACTTCTGCTAAAACAATCAGGAAAGTTAGAAGCTCTTTTCCATCGCTAGCTATTACAATGGTATGACCCTAGATTGCCACAGGCTACTCCTTGACGTGGCAGCCTGAGAAAGAGACCAGTAGCCAAGGCAGGAAGAGGGACCAAGTCCTGGATATAGCCATGCCTGAAGCTGTTCCTCCCGGATATGACAGTTTAGTGAGCCAATCTTCTCCTTTCCTTAAGCCTGTTTTATGTTGAATTTCTGCCACTTGCAAACAAGATGTCTAGCTACTACATCATCATCATCATCATCATCATCATCATCATTTCCTTGACCTTGCTCTTATACCCATCGTTCACCCAAAAAACAAATAAAATAAAATCTTCCTTATCTGCAAACTGCTGAAACAGGAAAAACAGAAACATTTCACATTTGTTCCAGTTCATAAAACCTTTCAAGCTAACACCTAACATCTCTCTCCCATGCGTTCTGTCACAGCAATTTAAAAAATAAAATGGGGGGAAGAAAAGTGTTTCTAAGCAACAAATTATATATGTAATGGGGGAGGGGGAGGAGAATTAGCAGGTTTAATCTAGTTAGAAACTATTTCCATTTCTTTCTGAAGTTGCTACCTGCGTGAAACCTCCACAGGAGAATGAAACAAAGGTTGAGCTATTTTAATTCTTCTCTGATAAGTTGGTAATAAATGCACCCTGGAAAGACTTGAATGGTGATACTCAGCATAGGCAAATGAATGATATTATTCTGATAAAATAATTTCTGTAAAAATAAGTTACAGCTTTGGATACTGTATTAGTTTTCCATTGTTGTTTATAATTTACCACAAATGAGCAACTTCAAACAATGCCAGTTTTAATGGGGACAGCATTTCATTTGGGGGAGGTGAAAAAGTTCTGGAGATGAATTGTGATGACGGTTGTACAGCCATGTGAATGTTCTTAATGTGACTGAACTATACATCTAAAGAATGGTTAATTTTACCACAGTAAAAAATGCAAACCCAGTGTTTTAGACACCACACTTCCACTACAGAGTTGGGGAAGGGAGGCTGGATTTAATCCCTGGCTGCAGAACTAGGATCCTGCATGTCATGCAACATGGCAAAAAAAATTTTTTTTCAGTGCAAAAAAAATTTTTTTTACTTTATTTTACTTTACAATACTCTATTGGCTTTGCCATACATTGACATGAATCCACCACAGATGATTCACAGTTTCCATAGGTCAGAAATCTGGACATACTGTGTCTGAGTTCTCTGCTCAAACTCTCACAGGGATGTCAACAGGCTGTGTCCTTGTCTGGAGCCCAGAGTCTTTCCCAAGCTCACTCAGCTTGTTGGCAGAGTCAAGTTCCTTGTGGTTGTAAGACCAAGGTTTCCTTGCTGACTGTGGGAAGGGACCTGCTCTCAGCTTTTGGAGGCCAGCTGTGTTCTTTATCACATGCTCCTTCCATCTTCAAAGCTAGCAATGGTGACTCTTCCTTATGAAAAATCCATGTAACACTTCACAGCTCTCAACTCCTTGTTCTTTAACCCATAGACCTTGACGTAAAGGGTCCATTGATTAGATCCGGTCCACTTGGATAATCTCCCTTTCTTAAAAACAGTGCACCATAAAATGTACCCCAATCTCCAGAGTGATATACCTCCTATTCACAGTCCCAAGAGCCATCAAGAACATCTACATTAGGGAGTCTGGAATATCGGAGAACATCTTCAATTTCGTCTACCAGACATGCCCCAAAACCCAGCAATTCCAACCTTATATATATTTTGCAGAGAAGTTCTTGTGCTTGTACACAGGAGATGTACAAAAACACTCACTGCAACATTGCTTATCATAGTGGAAAACAGCAAGCAGCCCAAATGCCCATCAACAGGAGAATGGATGAATATACTGTGAGACAGTCCTGCAATAGAATTCTATACAGCAATGAAAATGAACTACAGCCATGTGTCTCAGCAAAATGAGTCCAACAAACATAGCTAGGGAAACAAGTTGTAGGAGGATGTGTGCAATCATATTCTACTTATATAGTTTATAAACACAACTTTATGCAGTTCATGATTCCCTACAAGAGTAGCAAATTTAAGAAAAAGGCTAAATTTAAGTAGTGAATTCCTCTGGGGAAAGAGGGAAAAGATATCTAGGAGGAGTAAACAGAAGCATCATTGTAACTGTCGTTTTATTTCTTTGGTTGGATGGTAGGTGCTTGGTGTTCATTAAAATGTTCTCTATATTTCCTTGGATGCCTGGAATATTTCATAATTCTCCAGGTAGTAAGCTTTCATAAATCAATAACAGAAAATTGAAANTAAAATAATTTCTGTAAAAATAAGTTACAGCTTTGGATACTGTATTAGTTTTCCATTGTTGTTTATAATTTACCACAAATGAGCAACTTCAAACAATGCCAGTTTTAATGGGGACAGCATTTCATTTGGGGGAGGTGAAAAAGTTCTGGAGATGAATTGTGATGACGGTTGTACAGCCATGTGAATGTTCTTAATGTGACTGAACTATACATCTAAAGAATGGTTAATTTTACCACAGTAAAAAATGCAAACCCAGTGTTTTAGACACCACACTTCCACTACAGAGTTGGGGAAGGGAGGCTGGATTTAATCCCTGGCTGCAGAACTAGGATCCTGCATGTCATGCAACATGGCAAAAAAAATTTTTTTTCAGTGCAAAAAAAATTTTTTTTACTTTATTTTACTTTACAATACTCTATTGGCTTTGCCATACATTGACATGAATCCACCACAGATGATTCACAGTTTCCATAGGTCAGAAATCTGGACATACTGTGTCTGAGTTCTCTGCTCAAACTCTCACAGGGATGTCAACAGGCTGTGTCCTTGTCTGGAGCCCAGAGTCTTTCCCAAGCTCACTCAGCTTGTTGGCAGAGTCAAGTTCCTTGTGGTTGTAAGACCAAGGTTTCCTTGCTGACTGTGGGAAGGGACCTGCTCTCAGCTTTTGGAGGCCAGCTGTGTTCTTTATCACATGCTCCTTCCATCTTCAAAGCTAGCAATGGTGACTCTTCCTTATGAAAAATCCATGTAACACTTCACAGCTCTCAACTCCTTGTTCTTTAACCCATAGACCTTGACGTAAAGGGTCCATTGATTAGATCCGGTCCACTTGGATAATCTCCCTTTCTTAAAAACAGTGCACCATAAAATGTACCCCAATCTCCAGAGTGATATACCTCCTATTCACAGTCCCAAGAGCCATCAAGAACATCTACATTAGGGAGTCTGGAATATCGGAGAACATCTTCAATTTCGTCTACCAGACATGCCCCAAAACCCAGCAATTCCAACCTTATATATATTTTGCAGAGAAGTTCTTGTGCTTGTACACAGGAGATGTACAAAAACACTCACTGCAACATTGCTTATCATAGTGGAAAACAGCAAGCAGCCCAAATGCCCATCAACAGGAGAATGGATGAATATACTGTGAGACAGTCCTGCAATAGAATTCTATACAGCAATGAAAATGAACTACAGCCATGTGTCTCAGCAAAATGAGTCCAACAAACATAGCTAGGGAAACAAGTTGTAGGAGGATGTGTGCAATCATATTCTACTTATATAGTTTATAAACACAACTTTATGCAGTTCATGATTCCCTACAAGAGTAGCAAATTTAAGAAAAAGGCTAAATTTAAGTAGTGAATTCCTCTGGGGAAAGAGGGAAAAGATATCTAGGAGGAGTAAACAGAAGCATCATTGTAACTGTCGTTTTATTTCTTTGGTTGGATGGTAGGTGCTTGGTGTTCATTAAAATGTTCTCTATATTTCCTTGGATGCCTGGAATATTTCATAATTCTCCAGGTAGTAAGCTTTCATAAATCAATAACAGAAAATTGAAACTGAAACTCTAGAATTGCCTGCTGTTGAGAAGTTTCAGTAGGTGGGCAATTGTGATGTATAATAAGCCACTTGAATGAATTACAGGCCAATACCAGCTGAGAATCATGAACGGCTTTCATTTTCAGTTTTGGATTTGAAAACATACCAACAAACGTACCAATGGCTTCTAATGAAGAAACAATCACCAGCTGGAAAAACACATGTTGCATCTCCAGGCTTCCTCTTACAAATAGAATATATCTTTGATTTAAGGGGATGTAAAGCATGGTCGTCTATGGGGTCGCACAGAGTCGGACATGACTGGAGCGACTTAGCAGAACCAGCAGCAGCAAAGTATGGTAGACTATCACTGGGGAGTGGAAGACTGTCCAGATATGCCACCAGGATAACTAGAGGGATAGAAAATTCTCCAAAAGCCTGGGGGATAGTCCCAAGGTGACAATGGCTGAGGCCAGCATGGCTTTTAGCAATCTGGGTTTCATGTGTCCAGAGGCAGTGTGGCCAGATGGCTGCACCCCTGAACCCTGGAAATTCTTGGATTGGGTCCACACTTGGCCACTTCAGCTGTGTGACCTCAGTCAAGTTCTTTGATCTCTCTGTGCCTTGGGTCTCTGTCCACAACATATGGGTGATGAAAGGACCCCCTTCACGGGGTGGTTCTGAGGATTGAATGTGTGAACAGCTATATTGTACCTATATAGCCGTGGCCACCTGCCAGCTGCCACTTGGGGCAGGTTTATCAAGCGAACCCCCACTCCACCTTTCTACTCTGAGGAATGGCCCTAAAACAGAGATTCTCAAAGCGGGTGATTTCCTCTCAGAGGACACTGAGCAATGTCAGGAGACATTTTTGGTTGTCACAACTCAGGGAGTGGATGCTATTGGCATCTCATGAGTGGAGACCAGGATGCAGCTCAGCATCCTACAGTGCCCAGGATGGCCCCTGCAACAGAGACCCATCCTGCCCCCAGTGTCAGGAAGCCCAAAGTGCTAAAAATACAGTCACGGTCATTGTCTTCGATATGACAATGCCCACGTAGCTCTCTCTGTATCACAAGCTGGGAACCACCAAAGTAACCAACATCAGGGGACTAGTTACAAAAATAAATGAAGAAAGAAAGCGAAGTTGCTCAGTCGCTCTGACTTTTTGCGACCCCATAGACCTGCTGGGCTCCTCTGTCCACTGGATTTTCCAGGCAAGAATACTGGAGAATGTTGTCACCTCCTTCTCCAGGGGATCTTTCCGACCCAGGGATCGAACTCACATCTCCTGGGTTGCAGGCAGACTCTTCCGTCTGAGCCACCCAGGGAAGCCCCAGTAATAAATGAAGCACCAGCAATCCGGTGAAATGCTGGGAGCTTTTTAAAAGAAAAAGTGATGTCTACCTACTGGGACCAAAAGATCTACAAGATAGAGAATAATGTGGGGGGGGGAAAAGCAAGATGCATAACGGTGTGAAGACGATCTCTTCATATTTTTTAGAAGAGAAAGTAAAAATAGATGCATTTATTCTGTTTTACGGATGAAGTTTCTTTTTTTCTGGAAGGAATCTTCTAAAACTGTAAAGTGGTTACCTTGAGGGGGCAAGGATGCTGCAAGAAGAGGACAGCTCTGACTTTCCGTCTTGTATCACTCTGTAACTTTGTACTCTGTATATCCTTCTACTAATATTGCATTTTCTGTTTAAATGTCAAAACAGGAAAAATTATCCCTTGGGGTTATCCAGACACGGAGCTTAAGGCCCTTTTTTGTTTTCTTGTAAGTATCGATCTACACGTGTCTTTCAAGGCTGAACAATGGTACATTAGAAAAAATAATTACTTAGGTGCTAGGTAATGAAATAAAGTGAAATGATCTTAAGTGGGCTGCTGTAGAAAAAATTAAATGCTTCCCCCAAAGATGTCCACATCCTAATCCCCAGAACCTGAGAATAGGCTACCTTACATGGCAAAGGGAATTTTGCAGATGTGTTAAATTAAGAATTTTCTTTCTCTCTCTCTCTCTCTCTCTCTCTCTCTCTCTCTTTTTTTTTTTTCCAACACGGCACAGCATGTGGGGTCTTAGTTTTCCTACTCAGAGTCAAACCCATGCCTCCTTGCATTGAAAGCACAGAGTCTTAACCACTGGACCACTAGTGAAAAAAAGTGAAGTCACTCAGTCATGTCCGACTCTTTGCAACCCCCTGGACTGTAGCCTACCATGCTCCTCCGTCCATGGGATTTTCCAGACAAGAGTACTGGAGTGGGCTGCCATTTCCTTCTCCAGAGGATCTTTTTAACCCAGGGATTGAACCTGGGTTTCCCGCATTGTAGGCAGATGCTTTACCATCTGAGCCACTAGGGAAGTCCTCAATTAAGGATTTTTGAAATGAGAAGATTAACTGGGATTATCCCATGGGTTCAATGTAAACACAAGGGTCCCTGTAAGAGGGAGGCAGGGGAGTCAGAGTCAGAGAAGAAGATGTAATAATGGAAGAGGAGAGAGGGTAGAAGGAAAGGAGGGAGACAGAGGGGGAAAGAAAGCCAGATTTGGAGATGCTGCGCTGCTGGTCTCGAAGAGTGAGGAAGGGCCCTTGGGCCAAGCAGTGCAGGCAGCCTCCAGATCCTGGAAAAAGCAAGAAAATGGGTTCTCCCCAGAGCCTCCAAAAGGAACACAGCCCCGCTGAGGCATTGATTTTATCCCCATGAGACCAGCTTCTGACTCCAGAACTGTAAAATAAAATACTTGTGGGGGGTTTTGATTATTTGTTTTGTTTGCATTTTATACTTGTGTTGTTTGAAGCCACGAGTTTTGAGATCATTTGTTACGGTAGCAATAGAAACTAATAAGTGTGCCAAAGCATTTATATTATTTTCCCACAAAAGGTGTTTTTTTCTTTTCTTTTTTTTTTGCTAAATACTTTATTTGATCTGTAATGAACTCCAGGATCGGCCAGTACTCCACACTGTATACGTGGGAACCGAGGCACAGAATTAAGAAATGACTGTTGCCAGTGATCAGGACGCTACTTGGGGTCACAGTCAGCACTTGTGCTCAGCCTGCTACTCCATTCCGCCTTCTGATACATACCCTGGCACAGACAAAAGAAGGCTGTACGCAGAGCAGATTCTGCAGCCAGACTGCCGGATTCAAATGCTGGCTTGGCCCCCTACTGGCTGTGTGATCTTGAGCAAGTGAATCAACCTCTCTGTGCCTCTATTATCTCATCCCCAAATGCGGATCATAACAATATCGACCTCAGAAGGCCACTGTACTAATAAAATCAATTCATATGTGTTAAGTACCTGGCACTAGAATGACTTCAAAACAAGTGAATAACCTCAGTATCATTCATCTCAGGTTAAGGTAGAATTTGGCATGTTTTTTTCCCATGACAGGTACTCAGTAAACAGGCGTTGAGGGGCATGCTCTTGCTATAGGTACAGCGTTTTCAGGAGCAGTAAGCACCCCCCAAACTCCCTTTTAAGGATGTTTATCTTCCCTAAGTCTTTACAGCGCCCATCCCCAGCCTCTGCCACCTCCCCAAGCCTACCATTAAAGGTTGTTCCTCAGCCTCTCACTTCCCCCTTCTCACACTTTCCTGGAGTTCTTTGCCTGTGAACCTCAGTATCTGCCCAGCGATGTACTATCCTTCCTCCCACACGAGAACGCTGTTACTTTCAGGAACCCCTTCACCTACCCTCAGTCCTTGTGGTTTCTGATGACATTAACTCCACCCCCTAGCCCAGGCCCAGGCTGGCCAACCAGCTTGTAGCACTCCTGCCTCCAGCCAAAGTGATTGGTGCAGGGATTGTCACATGACCAAACTGATCCAATAAGATTCGATCCTGAGATTTGTAACTATTGGGAGGAAGGTTTCTTCTTCCTCCAACCTAGGAGAATGTAAACCTTTGACTGGGTAGGCATACAGAATCTTGGGAATGTCAGTTCCAGGAGGGCCAGGATTTGGCTGTGTTTTCTTCTCCAATATATGCTCAGCACCTAGAACATCTAGCCCATTGCAGGTATGCAATTGCTAGTGCAATTAATAATACTGAATAAAGATTTAATAAGTCTTATTCTGAGAATGAAGCCATCTTGGGATTGAGAGATCAGTTCCAAGGGATAGGTTTGAGCACCTGGATATAACCATACCTGAAAACCTAACTGTGTGGACATTTTAGACGCATTGCTAAATAAACTGCCAGATCGACTCCCACGTGTACCTACAGAGACATTTGTACAAGGACCTTGCAGCATTATTTATAATAGCAAAAGGAAAAAACACCAAAAAAAAAAAAAAAATCCACCTAAATATCTATCGATTAGGTACTAGCTAAATAAGTTATGGTAAATCCACACAATGAAATGCCACACTATAGTTATAAAGAAAGAGGCAACTCCCTATGAACTTGTAGGAAGAGTCTGAAAGATATAAGTTTAAGGTTTAATACAAGCACAGAACTATGTGTAAGCTACTGTGGAGAAAGATGAGGAGAAAGGGGAGTGGATTGTAAGCTCTAAAGTCAGCTCCATGGCAACCATCCTTGTCTTGCCGCTTAGCTCTGCACCTACAACAGAGCCCGGCAGACGGAATGTTCTCTATAACTCGCTGAATGAATGAATGAATAAACAAGATTTTGCTCCTATATGCACAGAAAAGTCTCAGAAAGGATACACAAAACATCTGATGATACCAGCTGCCTCTGGGAAGGAGATCGGGAAAGTTGGGGGGACGGATGGGAGGGAAGGAAACCTCATTTTCAACTTAAACCTTTTGAATTTTGAACCATGTACATGCACAACTCTTCTAAAAAGTTAACTAAGTAAATAAGACAAAATGTCATCTATTCATAGAAGGAAAAATCTCTTGTCTCTCTGGAAATCCACATCCCCTAGGAAATGGGGTTGTTAACCACGCTTGGTCTCTACTCTGCATTCTTGGGTGAGGTGTGGGGGCAGTAAAGGCAAATCAAAGTCACGAGATGGCTGTTCAGGAACAAACAATGACTACTGAATCACTGGGAGACTCTGGGAATCCCACTGCCCTCCCTGGGTCTCAGTTCCCTCACCTGTTAAATGGGAGAGTTGGGCACTGATCTCAAGCTCTGTCCTGAAAACCTAGCATCCCTCCAGGAGAGCATGGTAGACAGAGCATCAGCAGCCTTGGCATCCTCCCTGGAGCCATTAGCACGCATCTCCCTGGGAGGTGGCATGCATTGTGTTTCCACGTGGGAGCATTTGTCTTGGCCTGCATCGGGGCATCACAGGACAGCTGCTGGGAGCTACTTGGAGGCTAAATTATTTTACTTGACATATTACCTCGCCCCCTTCTCTGGTTATTTACGCTCTGGATTTGGCCCTATCAATGCTTCATTATGGAGACTGACACTTGTAGTAATTATGTGTTTCCTTGACCAGATTAATCATTCATGGCATCTTCCTGTGTTTTTTTGTTTTTTTCATTTCTGCTCCTTTAACAAGGACAACAGAGCGTCCGCTAGTGATGCTCCAGCAAGAGCCAGCACATATTGGGTACAAAAGACCAACCGAGGTAACTCTAGTTTTCTCACTTAATTTTCATGAGTTGGAGATACTGTTCTAGAATATAATACATATTCAACAGGTTGAAATAAATACCAATTTTGACTGCCGAAGCTCAAAAACTTGGCTGAAATATTATAAGGTTTCGCTGTTGAAATAGCACCTATGTTAAGAAAACCTAATATATATGAATCTGAAATCCATAGCAGAACAATTTGGTGACTCTGCATTTTACAAAAGCATTTGTCAAAAAGGTCTCTAATTGGCAAGTTCCCTGGGACTTCTAAAAAGGGGACTCGTGGTGAAGCTAATCAAATTGGAATTGCACACAGTTGTTTGAGAACATAGTTGCTGCCTAAAGTGGGGACTATTGATAGTGCTGGGGGCTTCCCTGGACTTGGGGTTTTTCTATGAGTGAATAGATATCTTTTTTTCTCCTACACCCAGCACTCTGAGGCACTCAGACTATATCAGCTCACTGCCCGCTACCACACAATCAATACTTGTAGGACCAGCCTAGCAAAAGAGCCACAGTGCCATGGTCATCTAAGAACAGGGCACAGGGTTCAGAGAGGTCACGGGACCTCGTTAAGGTCACACCACCCTAAAACAGCAGCTCCAGAAGGTTGAGGTCAGTGGGTATGGGGGTAACGGGAGTAGCAGACAACATGGGTACCTTGGGGAGCTTACAGCCCAAAGAGGCCAGCCGATGTGCACAAGGAAAGGAAGCCAGTGCCTACGTTAGAGGCTGTTAGAAGCTGTGTGTCAAGGCTGCGGAAGAGGTGGTGGGTGTTAAGGGAATTCAGAAAAAGATGACAACATCTTTGGTCTTGAAAAGGCCAGGGCAGGGGTCAGGTGAGTAGAGCTTCCTAATCCACGAAGGACAGCACAGATCTAGATGGGCTGGGAGTAAGAGAGAGAGAGAAGGCAGAGGGCACAGAGAATGCTCAGGGAGGGGGCAATGAGCTGACCCCTGATCAGTTTGAGTGGAAGGAAGGATGCAGCAACAGCTGGTAAGAAATAAGGCTCAAGTGGGGACCTCCCCAATGGTCTAGTGGCTAAGACTCTGTGAGACCAGTGCAGAGGGGCCCAAGTTCAATCCCTGGTCAGGGAACGAGATCCCACACACAGCAACTAAGAGTGTGCACGCCTCAACTAAAAG
Organism: Neotragus pygmaeus; assembly: GCA_006410875.1. Classification (NCBI taxonomy): domain Eukaryota; kingdom Metazoa; phylum Chordata; class Mammalia; order Artiodactyla; family Bovidae; genus Neotragus; species Neotragus pygmaeus. Next base: position 863,534 of record SJYV01026809.1, on the reverse strand, counting down.
ATCCCACACGCTGCAGTGAAGATCAAAGATGCTATGTGTGGCAACTAAGACCTAGGGCAGCCAAATAAATATTTTTTTAAAATAACAAGAAGCCTTTTTTTAAAAGCTCAGATGCAAAGAGGTTAAACCAAGGACGGCAAATACATAGCACACATAGCATCATCTCCCATGTCCAGGACAGACATCAGTAGCAATTGCACCATTCTCTCTCGCTTAGTTTCAGAATCCTTAACACAGGCTCCAAGGAGCCATTACTCTGAACAGTTTGAGAGGGAGTCTCTTTGCCACTATCCCCTAATTAAAGAGAGGAAAGTCAGTTCAGTTCAGTTGCTCAGTCATGTCCGACTCTTTGTGACCCCATGGACTGCAGCACGCCAGCCTTCCTTGTCCAACACCTGGAGCATGCTCAAACTCATGTCCATCGAGTTGGTGATGTCATCCAACCATCTTATCCTCTGTCATCCCCTTCTCCGCCTGCCTTCAATCTTTCCCAGCATCAGGGTCTTTTTCAGTGAGCCAGTTCTTCGCAACAGGTAGCCAAAATATTGGAGCTTCAGCTTCAACATCAGTCCTTCCAATGAATATTTAGGACTGATTTCCTTTAGAATTGGCTGGTTTGATCTCCTTGCAGTCCAAGGGACTCTCAAGAGTCTTTTCCAGCACCACAATTTGAAAGTATCGATTCTTCGGTGCTCAGTTTTCTTTACGGTCAAACTCTCACATCCATACATGACTACATAGCTTTGACTAGATGGACTTTTGTTGGCAAAGTAACATCTCTGCACTGAATACAGCAGTCCTCCGAGCCGCAGCATGCTGGCATACGGAAACATGTCACCGTTACCACCATTACCCCTACCACAGTTTGGGCTCATGCCAAACTACAGGGAGGGAATACAGCCCCACCCATCAACAGAAAATTGGATTAAAAATTTACTGAGCACATTAAAAATTTACCTGCCCATCAGAACAAGANAAACTCATGTCCATCGAGTTGGTGATGTCATCCAACCATCTTATCCTCTGTCATCCCCTTCTCCGCCTGCCTTCAATCTTTCCCAGCATCAGGGTCTTTTTCAGTGAGCCAGTTCTTCGCAACAGGTAGCCAAAATATTGGAGCTTCAGCTTCAACATCAGTCCTTCCAATGAATATTTAGGACTGATTTCCTTTAGAATTGGCTGGTTTGATCTCCTTGCAGTCCAAGGGACTCTCAAGAGTCTTTTCCAGCACCACAATTTGAAAGTATCGATTCTTCGGTGCTCAGTTTTCTTTACGGTCAAACTCTCACATCCATACATGACTACATAGCTTTGACTAGATGGACTTTTGTTGGCAAAGTAACATCTCTGCACTGAATACAGCAGTCCTCCGAGCCGCAGCATGCTGGCATACGGAAACATGTCACCGTTACCACCATTACCCCTACCACAGTTTGGGCTCATGCCAAACTACAGGGAGGGAATACAGCCCCACCCATCAACAGAAAATTGGATTAAAAATTTACTGAGCACATTAAAAATTTACCTGCCCATCAGAACAAGACCCAGATTCCCTCACGGCCAGTCCCTACCATTAGGATACTTCCACAAGCCTCTTATCCTTCTCCATCAAAAAGCACACAGAATGAAAACCACAGTCACAGAAAACTAACCAAACTGATCACATGGATCACAGCCTTGTCCAACTCAATGAAACTATGAGCCATGCCACCCAAGACATATGGGTCATGGTGGAGAGTTCTAACAAAACGTGATCCACTGGAGAAGGGAATGGCAAGTCATTTCAGTCTTCTTGCTTTGCGATCCCTGTGAACAGTATGAAAAGAGAGGAAAATACAAGCACATTATAAAGAAGACCTGCTATGCTGCCAAATACAAGGCTATATTATTACTCACCATCATCCTGCTTATAGCATACCTAGTTAAGAATATTAAGGCTCATCTCCCAGTTCATCCCACTCTGCCGGTTCTCACTCCATGTGGCCAAGTCCACATACCCATCCTCTAGTCTGCATCTCTGTTCCTGATAGCTATTGGGAGGCTGTTGTATAGCACAGGGAGCTCAGCTTGGTGTTCTGTGATGACCTAGCTAGGTAGGATGGGGAGGTGGAAGGGAAGTCCATGGCAGATACATGTATACATATAGCTGATTCACTTTGTTATACAGCAGAAACCAATGCAACATTGTAAAGCAATTATACCCCAATAAAAATAAGTAAATAAAAAATTTAAAGCAAATATATATGTATATATACATATACTATATATATACATATGTATGTATATATTAAGATTCGGGGATCTTAAGTTCAAACACAGAAAGCAAAACAAAAAAAGAAACTGATTTGAAGCCACAGAGTGTTATTTCAAAGCCTAGTTTCTTTCCCCACACCGTGGGACCTCATTCTCTTTTCCTCCAAGTCAGAATTTTATGTCTATGTGGAAACATTTCAACACCTATTCTAGCAGCCAACCTGTATCCCAAACCCCCACACCTCAAAAGCAAAACAAAGGTGCCTTCCCGTTCCTACCCACTCCAAATTCCTAACCTCGCTCCCACTCACTTCAAACACCTCCTTTTTCCCTCGATGCTGGCCTCCAAGGTGCAGGGGTGAGCCTCCCAATTAGGGGGGTGTGTCCGCATCCAGGAACCACTGGGGGCACCCTGCTGAAGCACTTTCTCTCTCCCTCTCCACCCGCAAGGCCAATTCGCCTCGGGTTCCTTTTGGCAATCATTCCCTGGTGTTCGCTTACAGAGGAGAACTTCACGTCTTACGCTAATTGAATTGTTGTCATGGAAATCACTTTCATTCGCTCTGAAAGGACTGAACTATCCGCCCCCCCTGATTTCTCACTCCTGCCTTTGACAATAACCAGCTCCCTCCCACCCCTCTGCTCTCAACTGCCTGCTCTTCCTTCCTTGAGCCGTCTTACTCCAAATCTGGAGTCAGGGAAAATAAGTTTTGTGCTTGCTTTTCCAATCCTTGCTGTAGTATTCCACGCACTGTTCACTGAAGAGTTTACTCTCAGGAATTCCCTGGTGGCTCAGAATTCACCTGCAAGTGAAGGAGACATGGGTTCAGTCCCTGGTGCAGGAAGATCCCACAGACAGCGGAGCAACTAAGACCGTGCACCATAACTACTGAGCCTGTGCTCCAGAGCCTGGGAGCTGCAGCTACTGAGCCACGTGCTGCAACTACAGAGGCCCTCATGCCTAGAGCCCATGCCCCTCAACAAGAGAAGCCACGGCAATGAGAAGCCAGCACACAGCTAGAGAGCAGGTCCCCTCCAGAAACCTCACCCCCAACCCCAACCCCTAGCTCTCCGCAACAAGAGAACAGCCCACACAACAGCGAAGGAACAGCACCACAGGGAGGGTGGGGAGGAGTCTCCTCTCTGCCTTCAGGGTCAGAGGCGCCACTCATTTCCCGACTCCCTTGTGTGTGGGAGGGGCCATGGGACACTTCTGACCAATGAGATCTGGGAAGTTCCTGCTGGGATGCAGCATCCCAGTGCAGATGCAAGACTCTCCTCCTGCCAGGGCATCAGCAGCCCTCAAGGGTGGTGGCTGCTCCAGCAGCCTGGGCCCCTGAGTGAGGATGACATAGAGCCACGCCTCCAGCCAGCCTGGGATACACACACAGACTGGGCAAGGAATAAAGGTTGTTTTAGGCCACTGACATTTTGAGCTGACTTCTTATCTCAGCTGATTTGCCCTACATCAGAAAAGATAAAGATAATGTTTAGTCTCTTTAGACTAAAGCTAGTTTCTTGGAAGGCACTGGCCCCAGTCATCATTCTGAACACAGTCCTGTGAACAAAGATCATGGCATCTGGTCCATCACTTCATGGGAAATAGGTGGGGAAACAGTGGAAACAGTGTCAGACTTTATTTTGGGGGGCTCCAAAATCACAGCAGATGGTGATTGCAGCCATGAAATTAAAAGACGCTTATTCCTTGGAAGGAAAGTTATGACCAACCTAGATAGCATATTCAAAAGCAGAGACATTACTTTGCCAGCAAAGGTCCGTTTAGTCAAGGCTATGGTTTTTCCTGTGGTCATGTATAGATGCGAGAGTTGGACTGTGAAGAAAGTTGAGCGCTGAAGAATTGATGCTTTTGAATTGTGGTGTTGGAGAAGACTCTTGAGAGTCCCTTGGACTGCATGGAGATCCAACCAGTCCATGCTAAAGGAGATCAGTCCTGGGTGTTCTTTGGAAGGAATGATGCTAAAGCTGAAACTCTAGTACTTTGGCCACCTCATGCGAAGAGGTGACTCAATGGAAAAGACCCTGATGCTCGAAGGGATTGGGGACAGGATGACAGAGGATGAGATGGCTGGATGGCATCACCAACTCAATGGACATGAGTCTGAGTGAACTCCGGGAGATGGTGATGGACAGGGAGGCCTGGCGTGCTGCGATTCATGGGGTCGCAAAGAGTTGGATACCACTGAGCAACTGAACTGAACTGAACTAAGCTTCTGGGGACTTCATTCTCAGCTCTTTCACTATGAGCTAACTGATAAAGGGCAGGTCACTTAACCTCTCCATGCCTCAGTTTTTGCATCTGTAAAATGGGATGAAAGTAATACCCACCTCTAAGAGGATGGTTAAATTAGTTAATCTATGAAGATTAGATTAGCAACTGCCAAATTAATAAAAATTAGTTATTAATATAATCACTGGTACTTTTATCATTATCATCAAGGCATGCACTCTGAATTTCCTTTAATGCTGGATTTTAATTTATAATAAATCATTCTACTTTGGGGTTTCCCAAGACCACCCATACATTTAGTGATTCAACGGAAGCACTCATGGAACTCAGTATTCAGTCATCCTTATGGCTAAGGTTTGTTGCATAACCTAATCAGCAAGAGGAAAAGTCACAGGCAGAGTGTATAGAAATCTTATGCACAGGCTATCTTATACTGACTCCTTCCCCACAAGGTCACACAGACCTCACTCTTCTCTAAGCCACAGAAACACAGCAACATGCACGTGCTGTTCTGCCCAGGGAAGTCCATTCGCGTCTCAGTGCCCACAGTTTATACTGGGAGCTGGTGATGTAGGCACACTCTGCTTAGCATGTGTCCACCTTCCAGACTCCCAGAAAGAAAGCAGGTGTTCAACATAAATCACAAGGTTCGTATAGTCTGGGAACAGTGAACCACACTTAGAGAACAGTTCAAGCGCCAAGGTCCCAGACTGTTGGCCAGCCAACCCTCAAGTAGACCTTTCTAAGGATAACAGCCTCGCATTATGTCAGCCCTGTCCTGCACACATCCATACCCTCCAAGCAGCCACACCACCCTGAGGGGACCTAACTGGCTTTGAACGGAGGGATGGAACCATACAGTCATAGATAAAAACACTGGAGGTGAGCAGGGCGTGGGGTCAGCTAGGCCAGCCTGTGCCCTCCAATCCAGGGAGGGCGGAGGAATGGCTGCCCGATGAATAGTCCCAGCACCGACGAGCCCCAGCTCTACCCACTGTGGCACTGCTTCCTGGTGAGCAAGACAGGATGCTGAGGTCGGCTGTGCAGAAGTGGGTCACCAGATCATCCATGCCTGGGAGACATCCAACCAGGGCAGAGCTGGCACTTCCCAGAAGGTCTGCAGAGACTTCCCAAGATTTACCACCTTGAGTAACAAAATCTTCCTCCCTACACCCAAAATAATTCTTTCCTCTGTTAATTCCATTCTCTCTCATGTAGTCCACTGTGAACAGCAAGAATCAGTGTTCAATATCTTGTCCGAAAAAATGAAATGTGAACATTTGACAAGAGTGATAACATAGTCTACTGGCTCTGTACAGTTTGAATTAAATAACCCAATCATACATGCCCTCCCCATCCTAAAAAAAGAATCTCAGGACTTCCCTGGTAATTCAGTGATTAGGGCTCCATGCTTTCACTGCCAAGGGCTCGGGTTCAAAGCCTGGTTGGGGAACTAAGATCCTATAAGACACATGGTACAGTCCCCCAAGAAAAAAGATTTGCCAAAAAAAAAAATTCAGTGCTCAAGTGTGGTGCTCATTAGCCAGTCCTGACTAGTGCATTTAAAGTTAAAACATAACTGCCTACATACCCATTAATAAAAGAATGGTTAAGTCATAGTACTCCACATCTTTTTTTAATGATGAAATTCACATTTATTGTCATGGAAAGATGTCTTTGACTGACAGGTTTTCTGACATTAAAAACCAATATGAATTACCTGCCCTCATTTAAAAACAAAGAGAATCCATGTAAAAATCTGGATTTCTCGATTCTCTACAAGGGGGTCGGCAAACTATATAAAGGGCCAGATAGTAAATATTTTAGGATTTACAGGCCAAATGATCTCTGTTGCAGTTACTCAACTCTGTCACTGCAGTGTGAAAGCAACTGGAGACAACAGATAAACAAGTAGGCATGGCTCTTTCCCAGTAAAATCTTATTTATCAATACGGGCAGCAGGCTGGATTTGACCCACAGGCTGTGGCTTGCCATCTCCCGCTCTAGAAGGAAGAGCTAGGCCCTTTCTCAGATCTTCCATCCCAGACCTATTGTAAGAGCAAGGGCCAGTCTCGCATTCCTGGAGGGCTGGATGGGGGATGCAACTGGGAGAAGCAGATCACGAGGAGCAGCGGTGACTGGGGTGAAGTGAAGAGGTCCAGATGACTCCCATCAGAGAATGCTGGCCCTGTATGGACAAGTTTGATGCTTCTAGAGGTGCCAGAAATCCCCGTTTTTATTATGAAATGTCTGTTTGTAAATCACAGCCTCTATGAATTTCCCCAGAGGTACAGGGTAAAGTCCTCGCGTGAGTTTCTTCCTGAGCCCTTCTCCTTTTCTTATAAGGGCATCAATCATACTGTATTAGCGCCCTAAGGATCATATGACTATCTGCAAAATAAGGTCACATTAGCAAGTACTTGGATACATCTTTTTGGGGGGACACAATCCAACCCATGGCACCCATACATCCAGCTCAAGGTGTTCCAATTTGCAACCTCCACCTTAAAATCTAATGCAGTGGGACTTCCCTGGCAGTCCAGTGGTTAGGACTCTGTGCTTCCACTGCAGGGCACTTGGATACCATCCCTGGACAGGGAACTCATATCCCACATGCTATGCAGCATGGCCAAAAAGAAAAATCTAATGCATTAAGCAGGTGTGATGAAAGACAACTTTATTAGGATCCAAAGCCCCTGCCCAAATGGGATTTTCAGGAGGACCTGAACTCCTCTGCCTGCCTTTCACCAGTCCAACCCCTTGGCCATCCCCTTTCCAGATTAAAACATCACACACGCACTTTCTGGAAAGCAAGCCGACTTCCCCGCACCCTGACGGTTGTCACCACACCAGCTGTCAGGGGAGACGCCAGTGCTTCCGTTTATTTGACTGACAGCTACACTGGGGTCAGGTCAAAGCCAAGGGCAAAGCAAGCTTTGCTTAACAGACAGGCAGCCCCCAAAGGCATGAGGCAATCACACCCATACAAATAGTCTCTCAAGGTTTCCCCACTGAGAGAAACATCTCATTCCCAACTCCTGCCCAGCCATTCAGCCTTGACTAACACTCCAAACAGCCTTGAGATGCCCGGAATCAAGCGCAGCCCGGGGCCAGCTCATCAGAGATCCATCTAATGATGGTTAGAACGCAGTCAGCGATGGATAGTTCAATTCACCTGATGGCTTTATTGTAATTAACCAAATGCCCACAATGACTCTGTGTAATTCTGGCCACTGTGATCAGACCCACAGTCTGAGCTAAACAGCTGAAAAATGCTCAGAGAACACACCTCGGTGGTGACAGCTGCTGCCGCCAGCTGGAGTCGGCCAACCCCAGCAAGGTCGGAAGAGAAGCCAGGGTAGTCAGTCCTAAGAAGGCAGTTTATCCTGTTTTCCTTTATCTTTTATTCAAACATCCAACAGATGCAAACCCTGTATTCAAATAAAAGAATGAATGAATAAAAGTCACCCTGGTGTGGACTTCTTACCTCATTTCTAACACATTGATGACCACAGTCAAGATCCCGAGGACACTGAAAGGCTATCCTTCCATCATTAGTATTTACCTTTTAAAGATTGACTTTGGGCTTCTCCAATAGTTCAGCAGGTAAAGAATCCTCCTGCCAATGCAGGAGACGGGTTCGATCCTTAGGTCGGGGAGATCCCTTGGAGAAGGAAATGGCACCTATATAGTATTCTTGCCTAAAAAATCTCATGGACAGAGGAGCCCAGCAGGCTACAGTTCAAGGGGTTGCAAAGAGTTGGGTATGACGGACTCAACACACACACACAAACGGAGACTGACTAGCCAAAAGGTTCTGAGGATGGAAAAAACAAAACTACAATAAATCCCCAAAGCTAGGAAGACAAGACATAGTTAACTTACCAATCAGATTTATAATAGCTATTTGGCCAGTGAACTTCCAGATGTTCAAGCTGGTTTTAGAAAAGGCAGAGGAACCAGAGATCAAATTGCCAACATCCGCCAGATCATCAAAAAAGCAGGAGAGTTCCAGAAGAACATTCTGTTTTATTGACTATGCCAAAGCCTTTGACTGTGTGGATCACAATAAACTGTGGAAAATTCTGAAAGAGATGGGAATACCAGACCACCTGACCTGCCTCTTGAGAAATCTGTATGCAGGTCAGGAAGCAACAGTTAGAACTGGCCATGGAACAACAGACTGGTTCCAAGTAGGAAAAGGAGTACGTCAAGGCTGTATATTGTCACCCTGCTTATTTAACTT
>SJYV01026809.1:803790-854450 GCA_006410875.1 Neotragus pygmaeus | reverse complement strand
GTTCATTGGAAGAACTGATGTTGAAGCTGAAACTCCAATACTTTGGCCACCTGATGCAAAGAACTGGCTCATTGGAAAAGACTCTGATGCTGGGAAAGATTGAGGACAGGAGGAGAAGGGGATGACCGAGGATGAGATGGTTGGATGGCATCACCGACTCAATGGACATGGGTTTCAGTGGACTCCAGGAGTTGGTGATAGACAGGAAGGCCTGGCATGCTGTGGTTTATGGGGTCGCGAAGAGTCAGACACGACTGAGCGACTGAACTGAACTGACAACTCCTACTCATCCTTTAAAATCCAATTCATGGTTACCTTTCATCTTGGAATCTTTACCCAACTTCTCCAGGCAAAGAAAGTCTCTTTAATAATCAAGGTATTCCTCCTATCCAAAGTCTTATCATGTCACTCTTACTTATTTCTTTCATTTTGTCTGGAAAGCATGTCCCTGAGAAGAGCAAGTAATTCAGTTTCTTTATCTTTGACTACTTTAGCCATTATCATCAGGCTTAGCACATAATGGGATCTGCCAAACATTTCCTGGAAGAATGAGCCTAGACAACATTAGTTCCCGAGGGGCATATAAAGATGAGGAAAATTTCAGAATATCTCAGATGAAGGAAGCAAGACTTACATCCACAAAAAGGTTAGCAGAGTATGATTAAATAGGAAAAAGGCTAAATCCACAAACAAATCCTATGAATGCAGAGCCGGGTAAGCTGTGTGAGCCAGCCTGAGCCGGTGCTCCATGAGAGGAGTAAAAGCTCCAGGTTAGCAAGGTCTGGGACAGGTGAATGAGAGGCACATGAAAATGTAAGTTCTAAGAGACAGCTTTGCTGATTGTGTGTGTGTGATGGTCTGTAGGACAGCTGCAACACGGCAACTTTTGATGAAAACACATATTTCTTCTTCATCCCTATTGCCTGGCACAGAGTTTCAAAAACTCTTGAAATTTCATAAGTGATGGAGCCAAAAAGGTGAGAGTGTGGGACTTCCCTGGTGATCCAGTGGCTAAGACTTTGAGCTCCTAATGCAGGGGGTCCAGGTTCTATCACTGGTCAGGGAACTAAAGTTCCCACATGCTGCAACCACCATCTGGCACAGCCAAATAAATTTAAAACTTTTTTTTTTAATTTAAAAAAAGAAAGGTGAGAGTGTTTTGCTATCCATAACAAGCCCCTTTCAACCACATCCCAGTTTATATTAATGAGGTGATTTTTGCAAAGCCCCAAGACAGCTGCAGGAGGGGACAGTTTCCAGGGAACCCACTATGTGACTAGAGGGTTGGAACTTTCAGCCTCACCTCCTGACCCCCAGGGAGGCGAGAGAGGCTGAAGGTTGCATGGATCCCCAATGGCTGACCTGATTTAATCTGTCATTCCTATGTGACGAAGCCTCCATATAAACCCAAAATAATGAGGTTCTGAGAGTTTCTGGGTTTGAACACACAGAGGTGCTGGGAGGGTCATGCACCCCGAGAGGACATGGAAGCTCTGAGGTCCTTTCCTTCAGAGCTTACCCTGTGAATCCCTCCATCTGGCTGCTCCTGAGTTGAATCCTTTTATAATAACTAGTAATCTAGTAAGCACACTGTTTTCCTGAGTTCTATGAGTCATGTTAGCAAATGGTTGAAACTGAAAAGGGGGTTGTGGGAAACCCCAGTTAACAAGCCTGTCGGTCAGGAGGGCAGGTGACAACCTGGACTTGCCCTTGGCATCTGAGGTTGCGGGCAATATTGCAAAACTAAACGCTTGACCTGCAGGATCTAATACTGTCTCCAGGTAGACAGTGTCCAAATTGAGGTCAATTGTAGGACACTCAGCTGGTGATGCAGAGAACAGCTGGGTGGTGTGGGGAAAAGCATGCCCCACTCCCTACAACTGGAGTGGAAGTGTTCTGGGGGGAAGAGTGTGAGAGCAGAGAAGATACACAGAGTTTTTCCTTTTCAACACCCTTAAGGGACATCCCTGTTTCCCATCTAAGTTCTCAACCAATTAAAACAAAAAAGCCTGCTATAGAGCCAAGGATCAACTTTATTACTATAAAGTTAATATTGGAGAATAGAGCCTATTTACAGGAAGCTGGGCTCCTCATACTGAGCCTCAGAGTTGTGCAGACTGGCTACCATCCCAGGCAGCCCTAGAGATGTAAAGGTACGATGGGATACCATTCTGATCCTATCAGACCCGTAACAACTGAACAGTCTGGCAGCAAGTGATGACAAGGACGCGGAGCAACCAAAACACCTCCACATTACTAGTGAGGCCTTAAAACTTCACCACCAGGGAACTCCCTGGCGGTTCAGTGGTTAGGACTCCACACTTTCACTGCCAAGGGCCCAGGTTCAAGCCCTGGTCGGAAAACTAAGGTCTTGCAAGCTGTATGGCATGGCCAAAAGAAAAAAAAAAAGCAAACAACAACAACAAAAAGACTATACCACTACTTTAGAAAACAGTGCAGCACCATCTGGTGATGTTGGAAATGCAATTAACACATGACCCAACAATTCTAGACCTAGAGCCTGGAGAGTTCACTCCAGTTTCCATAAGGATACACACTGGAATATGTTCCTATCAGCCTTCATTCATTACAGTGGAAACAGAAAACCATCTAAATGTCTGCCCGCAGTAAAATGGATACACTATGACACATTCTTACCATAGAATAGTATACAACTGTAGGGAAGGATGAATTATTGCTACATCTAGCAACAAAGATGCACCTCTGAAATACAACGTTTGCTGGAAGAGAAATGACACAAAAGAAAACTCAGAGCAGAGTTTCACTCAAGAGCTCACAAAGAACCAAAATAATAGACCACTGGGGACTTCCCTGACAGTCCAGTGGTTAAGACTCTGTGTTCCCAAAGGTGGGGGCACAGGTTCGATCCCTGGTTAGGAAATTAAGATCCCTCTTGCTATGTGGCAAAATAATAAAAGAATAATAGACCATTTAGGGGATGAACATCGAACAGCAAAGGAGTGAAAACCTAAAATTTAGAGAAGAGTTTCTATGTGAGGGAAGAGGGAACAAGATTGGGGTGGGGAGCTTAAAGAAGGCTTAAAAGCAGAGTCGACAAAATTTATTACCCAAACCCGAACCTATTCTGAGAGTGAAAAGGGATGTTATTAAGGGTTTTGCCAAAACAACAGGACAAAGCTGGGAAATCAAGACATATTGTCATCCTCTACCTGTCACTTTTTCACCATATGTGGTAGGTACCTGGGTGTTCACTGTATGCCTGGATTTTCTACATTTAATTTATAGATGATTTTGCATTTATTCAAGTCTATTAAAAAACCCATAAGTATATTTATGTATAAACTGGCATTCAAAATGGCATATCCCGAACATTTTGTGGTAGGGAGCATCTCCCCATGAGTTTGCCAGCAGCCCTCCTGACCCTCAGCATCTGGCTGCATTTGAGCTGAGAATGACATTCAAACACAAACAGAGGAGCCACACCATTCAGAACACTCTGGAAATGGAAATGCCAGCATCTGTGGCAGAGATGGATAATGACCCACCAGGCAAGGCCATGACACTAAGTTAATCCTTAATGTGTCTAAGAGCTTTTTTTCTTTCATCGGGTCATTTAATAACGCGACAACTCACTTCTTTCCTCCTCCTTCAGCTCCCCCATCGCCATGGAGACGATTGTGAATCAGCTATCATAAATAAAAATAATCCAACGGCACACGCCTGCGCCACATGCCACTTGGATGTGCTGCCAACTCAATTTTATTTTTTTCATGCCCAGAACTCACGGGAGCTCAAGCAACACAGGACACCTCCAGAGGAAGAGATGCTTTTCGGTGACTGTTTAAAGACAGAAGTGGGTCTATCAGGTCCTAGGCTGCCTCTTACCAACCACACAAAGTGGCGTTTGTGGCGGGCGTGGGGGGGTGGGGGGTAGTTTACCTAAACAGGAATCTCCCTTTGGGGACCATGCGGTGTGCTCGGTCGTTCAGTCGTGTCCAACTGTTTGAAACCCCATGGACTGTAGCCCACCAAGCTCCCCATCCGTGGGATTCTCCAGGCAAGAATGCTGGAGTGGGTTGCCATGCCCTCCTCCAGGGGACCTTCACAACCCAGGGATCAAACCCGTGTCTCTTGCATTTCGTGCATTGACCAAGTGGGTTCTTCACCACTGAGCCACCTGGGGAGTCCCATTCGTTAATAAAACAAACTTCTCCTGTGTCCTCGAATAATCCCCCAAAGCATACAAGACACCATTCTCTTTTGCCTAGCATTCAATGCCTGCCTGCCTAAGTCTGCCTTTACCGGGGTCCCTGCACCAGTGTGAAGGGCCGTTTACCAAATGTTTTCAGGAAGATGAAATTTCACAATTGGAAAGTTAGTCTCTTCTTAATTTCCCTGCAAACCTCCTAAAGAGAGAAAGCCTCCTTCTGGTGCTAATGAGCCTCTAACACTTGGCTGATCACCTTGTTAACAGAGAGACAGCAGGTCTCCGTCTGAGAGCCTTTGGCAAGCAACAGTCTCCAAGCTGGAATTTAAGACCATTGTTTTGTTTTTATTGTCTTCATTTTGAAAGGTTTTGTCTATTTATGGCAAGCGATGCTGGCTTTTATTTGTGAGAGTGATAGAGATTGCTTTTAAAAATAAACGTATTTAGATAAAGCCAATGAGTCAATTTTAAAATTACACATTAAATTGAAAATAGCACAGGAATATACCAGAGGTGGCCTCAAAAAAAAAAAAAAACACCTGTGAAGGGAATGCATTAAAACTAAAGTTTGGGGAGCGCAGCCTCCTTGGTGTACCCTCTGCTCGTTTCTACCTTTTCGGGGGCTGGATGTGCACATAGTAGGCCTGCAGTTCAAGTCTACTGAAAACATAAAGGACAGCAGAGACAGCAGAAAAGCAAGGGTTGGAATAAGCTGAGTGCCAATTACAGGGCAACCTCTTACCATTCTATTCTGATCAAATTTGTGAACTGTTTTTGTTCAAAGCTGATCTTTAAGTGGCTGGAAGCCCCCTATGGTCAGGAGGAGTAGGCTCTCAATGGCAAATCTTCCACCTCTCCACAGACACACCTGTGGCAGACATCACTAATCAACTGCGGAATTCTCACCCATAACAGCAAGATGTATGCAAATGTTTCTAACACATGAAATTGTTTTAATAAAATGTAAAGTGAGAAAAGTTGTTTTTAACTATTATGCTGTATTTTTCCCCCCTGTGGGCTACCACACATCCTGTTTTGGAAATAAGGAACATAGAAACACTCAAATAAAGAAAGAAAGCTGCCTTATTCACACATCAACCAGAGCTACACAATGACCCATCCAATCCTGCAAGTTTAGAAGGTAATTTGGAAACTAATAAATTGGCTTTTTAAAATTATCATAATCACTATTGCTCAAGATTCAGTAAAATAAAAATCACCAACCAAAAAAAAAAAAACAAAAAAACCTCAGATACTGTTGGTGGCATGTCGACAGATATTCTATCTAAAAATTAATTTGGCAACATGAATTGAAAGACTAAAAACTAATCACACCCTTAACCCAGGAATTATATTCCTAAGATTCTATAAGAAATAATTCCAAAAGAAGAAAAATAATCAGAAGTACAAGAAAAATCAATTTTTTGCAATAAAGCTGTGGCAGTGAAAAATCATAACAACCTAACTGCTCAAAAAATATAAGGGGTTGATATTATTTTAAAGATATGCCCTTGTATAGAAGTGGTATGCCATCTTCAAAATTAATCCCTGAAGAATATTTAAAGACCTAGGAACATGCTCAAAAGCTCATATTAAATGAAAAAAAAATCAAGTTATAAACCTTTACATTTAAGATAATGATTTCAGGGGTACGTGTGTGTGTGTATTTACAAACATGTTAATATATACCATAAAAAGACTGGAAGAAAGTAAATTACTGCTGACTTTTCCCAGATGGTTTTTAATTCTTTATGTTGTTTTGTAGTCTCTAAATTTTCAATATTAGTTTGAAAATCAAGGTTGGGAGGAAGACTGCTTTCTAAGCATTTTAAGGAGAACTCATAGTTTTATATCCACTGAGTTTGTTTTATATTGGGGGAGGCACTTAAGTTTATGAATATTTTTAATTGACAGTAAAGGGGTGGCAGTCATACAGCCCAGAAATCCTACTGCTGGGCATACACCCTGAGGAAACCAGAACTGAAAGAGACACATGTACCCCAATGTTCATTGCACTGTTTACAATAGCTGGGACATGGAAGTAACCTAGATGTCCATCAGCAGATAAATGGATAAGGAAGTTGCAGTACGTAGACACAATGGAATATTACTCAGCCATAAAAAGGAACGCATTTGAGTCAGTTCTAATGAGGTGGATGAACCTAGAGCCTATTATACAGAATGAAGTAAGTCAGAAAAGGAAAGATAAATACAGTATATTAACGCATATATATGGAATTTAGAAAGATGGTACTGATGATCCCACATTCAGGGCAGCAAAGGAGACACAGATGTAAAGAACAGACTTTTAGACTATGTGGGAGAAGGCAAGGGTGGGATGATTTGAGAATAGCACTGCAACATATACATTACCATATGTAAAGTAGATGACCAGTGCAAGCTTGATGCATGAAGCAGGGCATCTAAGACCAGTGCTCTGGCACAACCCAGAGGGATAGGACGCGGAGGGAGGTGGAGGCAGGTTCAGGGGACACAAGCATACCTGTGGCTGATTCATGCTGATGTGCGGCAAAAACCATCACAATATTGTAAATTATCCTCTAACTAAAAATAATTACTTTTTTTTTAAATTTAAATGCATATTCTTATGCCAAAAAAAGAAAGTAAAGGGGTGGCAGTAGGAATTGAAAAGATATCCAGCATTTGCCAATGCCAACGTGCCTCAGCCCCAAATACATTCAAATTCCAGCAGGAGGCAGTGTTCCACTTTGAGTAGGCTGACTTGCTGGATAACTGACTCATTCATGGAGCTCTCTCAGAGATCTCTCTGGAGATCAATTAGGAGTAGTTCTGAAGTAGAGCCAGCCTGCTGATCTTTCACCACCCCCATTCCAAAAAGGCCTGAGCTTGAAACTGCACCCCAGCAGTGGAAGAAGCTGGGCAAAAACTCTATCACCTTTCTCACCCAAGAACCAAGGGTACATGCTAGAAAGAAGCTACCTGGGATGAGAGAAAGAGTGTTCTCATCCATCCATCCCTATTCATTCCACAAAGACTTACTGGCACCAACTGGGTGCCAGGTCCTAAAAATATAGCAAAGAACCAGATGGGCATACCTCCATCCCACCTTCATCAGGAGCACAGTCACACAGTGGAAAGAGCACTGAACAAGGAATAACGATGGACCATCTGCCATCAGAGCCTGTGGTGGGAGAGCCTAGTCAATGCAATGTTCAGCAGAAAGCTGAAGGATAACCAGGAGTGGCCAGACCGGGGACGAGGTGGGGGAGACTCTAGGCAAGAGGAAGATGATGTACACAGGGCATTGGAAGAGTGAACGTGTGCATGGAGTGTGGTTCCCAGGTGGACAGGCAAGGACAAGCTCCCAAGGGCACTGAGAAACTTCTAAGGGAGAAGCGACCTCTGCATTTGTATGAGCCACTCTGAAAGTCTATAAAGGACAGGCTGGAGTTGGGAGAAAGAGTTAGGTTTCCATCTGTAGACAGGCCCTTAGCAATGGCTGCCTGTTCATCTGCTTCCATGAGGAAGACAGACCACTCTGATTGTTAGAATTGTCATTCAAAGCAAGAGTCAGTAGGCCTCAGATGGGATCTTGAATACATGCTTCAGTGCACGGACTCTGATGGCTATCTTAGCCATTCCAAGGCCTTTTTATATACCCTCAGTTGAGTGCCAGATCACTGAGACTGACAAAATCCCTTAATTTGGGACAAATAAAGATTCTGGTGTGCCAGAATTCTACCAGCTGTGTTCCGATATAATTTCAACAATAACCAAAAAAAAACAACAACCCCAAAACCCTGGGGGCTTGTTTGTTTTTGCAGGGCTCATGGCCACCATCAATAAAAACTACATTTCCCAGATGTCTTTGCAGCTGAGTGAAGTCATATAACTAATGCTCCCTCTCACCTCCTTTTCACCCATCCTTTTGATTCTGGCCATCATTGCACCCACAGGATCTGCACATCAAAGTCTCTGGAGAGATACTTCCCAGTCATTCTGCTTGTGTAAATAATTCAAATACAAGGAAATGAACAAGTGGAGAGCGCCCCACCATGACTGTAGGGTATTGCAGCCTGTGGGTAAACACTTCCCTCTACCCCATCTTGGGCAAACCACCACAAGGTGGCCTTCCCAGTGCTCCTGGACTGAGCCCCAGTTGCCCACGGCAGTAACCAGCTCAATACACAGCCTTGAGTTGGTTTTCTCTCCTTCCCTGCTTCCTCTCCCCAGTTAGCCCATTGCCACTTCCTTTGGATCCAGTTGCAAAATAATGATAGACTATTTGCCATGAGATCCTGTGGTGGGAGGGCCTAATCAATGTAACATGATGAACACAAGCCCTTATCAGGTTCTGCTGGCAGGACAGGGTGAGAGAAGTCTGGAAGTAGGATATTAGGGAGGTTTTGCAAACAACTTCTTTTTTGCAACATTTATTTATTTGGCTGTGCTGGGTCTTGGTTGCAGCAAGTGGGATCTTTAGTTGTGGCATGCAGTTTCTTTAGTTTTGACATGCGAACTCTTAGTTGCAGCATGTGGGATCTAGTTCCCTGACAGAGATTGCACCCAGGCCCCCTGCACTGGGAGCTCGGAGTCTTAGCCACTTAACACCAGGGAAGTCCTGCAGGTGGCTTCTTTAAAAGTCAATTTAAGGGACTTCCCTGGTGGTACAGTGGATAAGAATCTGCCTGCTGATGCAGGGGACACGGGTTCAATCCCTGGTCCGGGAAGATTCCACATGCTGTGGAGCAACTAAGCCCATGTGCCACAACTGCGGAGTCCACATGCCTAGAACATGTGCTCTGCAATGAAGAGAAGCCCACACTCACTACAGCTAGAGAAAGCCCAAGCAAAGCAAGGAAGACCTAGTGCAGTCATAAAAAAATAAATAAAGTGCCTTTTTTAAAAAGCAACTTAAGAAGCGAGGACATGTACTTTTTTGCCCTTGGCCATTTCCTGCTCTCAGGACCTTGGAAGGGATGGCTGGGGCTCCATCTTACACCAGGAAGAGGGACCCACCCCTTAGGAATGGCAGTGAGCCGGAAGGAGATTGAACCCTGAGGGTTTGGCAGTGGAGCTGCTGTACAAGATCTGGATGGTTATTTATGCCTTTTTAGATGATGATAGAGAAATACACTTCTATCTTCCTTAAGCTATTATTTAAGGCCTCAGTTAGCAGCAGCGAACCTATACTATACATAACACATACAATCTAAGTGATCAGTCACATCCCATGCCACATCCTACAGGAGATTTAAAGTGATAGCACGAACTCTGGACACTCAGATTTCTCATTTTATTTCAACAAGGAGAAAGTTCTAATTCATCTTTGGGTCAGAACACAGTGTATCTTCTTCCAAGCTCCCTGACAAGTGACTGTGCTGGAAATCCTCAGGACACAGGTAAAGAGCTAATTACCAGACTCCAGTCCCAACGAGGCTCGAGGCTCCGAACATCTCTCTCATCTGCAAGAAAAATGTCATCTAAAAGGCGTCCCTGCCAGGAAACCAGAAAGGCTGCCTGCCTCACTCCACACATGTCCCACACATTTGTCGCCCTTCCTTTTGCAGCCAAGAAATCATTATTTTTCCTGGTGCCACTGGACAGAGGTGAAGCAGGAAGGATCCTCCAAGTTACTGTGAGGTCCTCAGGCCCCTGCATCAGCTTCCAAGATTACCAATGCTCAGGTGATGAAGCCAACGCCGGGGAACTGGCCCAGGTCACCAGGGAAGTCAGGTGTGCTCAGAGAACTGCAGAGTAACTGTGGATATAATCAGAGGTCGATCTTACAGCCCAGGATCCTGCAGAAGAAGGTCTTGCTTAAGGACTGTTATTATTAAGACAGAGGAAAACAACAGCTCTGGCAAAGCACCAAATTAATTATATCAGCTGGTAAAATGTATTCCAACTTGCTGGTTAATAAGGTAGAGAGGTTCTTCCGAACCATCTCCAAAGGCAAAAACCAGCAGCATGGGATAATTGCCAGGGAAACAAAATGAGGTGCCGGGAGGTACAGAAAAGGATGCTGGTTCTGGCTCCAAACTGCTGCATGACACTCAGGAAATGCTCGCCCTCTCTGAGCTTCACAGATCTTTCCTGTTTTACAACTGAGGTTTATTGGAAAATGATTTACATGGTTCAACTTCAAAAGGTACAAGATTCTCAAGTAACTATCTCCCTTCTGCTAACATTTTACAGCCATTCAAATCTTCAGAAGCAACCCATGTTATCAGTTTCTTATGAATCTTCCAGAAATATTTTATGTATACAAAAGCACACGTATGCACACCCCCCAAACACACACACTATTCTTTTTCCTTTTTCTAACAGAAATAATTACATGCTATATGCCGTGTTCTGCATTCTGTTTTGTTTTTTTCACTTAGCAGTATCTTCAGGTTACTATGACCAACATTAGAGTGTTTTCATTCTTTTTTTTTTATGGCTGCATATTGCCCCATTGTATGAAGGCACCAAAATGTATTTAACCAGGCCCCCTTAATGGACAGGGAAGCCTGGTGTGCTGCAGTCCACAGTGTTGCCGAGTCAGACTGAACAACGACAAGAACAACTCTTGATGGACATTTAGGTTACTTCCAGCCTTTTGCTACTACAGGGCTGCAGTGAACACCCTCATGTATAGGTTAATTGGTACGTGTTCAGTCTCTCCGAATATGTTCCCTGAAATGAGATGGCTGAGTCAAAAAGTGTGTGCATTTGTAATTTTGATAGACAATGTCAAAACTGCCCTCCAGAGGAAGTGGACCAGCATTGCCATCATCAGCACATAAAAGTTGAGTCTCAGGACTTCCCTGGTGGTCCAGTGGTTGTGACTCTGTGCTCCCAATTCAGCGGGCACAGGTTCAATCCCTGGTTGGGGAACAAAGATCTCACATGCCACATGTGGGCAAAAAATAAGGTCAAGTGTCAACTTCCCCACTGATGAAGCTGATAATGCATCTCCAAGCTCTGTCACTCACTGTTGTCTTCCCAACCATAAGTGTGTGTTTCAGTTACAGCTGATTATCATCTGCACTGTTATTTTCCTTACTGTGGGGAAACAGCCCTCTATAACCATGTGCATATCAAAAGTAAGGGCAAAAAAGGCAGCTGTTGTGGCAAAAAATGGCTAATTCCAGCATCCTTTCTCAACTTTCTCCTCCTGGTAATAGAATCCCCCAAGCTTGAGCTGTGCCCAAGGCTAGATATTGCCTTTCCCATGCCCCCTGGCAGCCAACTGTACCCACATGACTTAGGTCCAGGTTCTGGAAATGAGTTGAAGTGATGCATCCAATTCGCAGGTCACATCCTTTGAAAAGGAAATGTCCCACCGTCCACTTCCTATCTCTTTTCCTTTCCCAACATGGGATGATCCATGGGGATAAGGCACCTTCCACCATGAGATACCACACTACCAGGGCAAAGAGAAAGAAAACCCCTGGATCCCAGGATGATGTCGGAGATCATGGCAAATTTCTACCTGGGACCTCCTGCCCACATCAGGATGGTGAAATGAGGGGGAAAAAAATGTCTACCTTGGGACCTGCCTGGTAGTCCAGTGGCTAAGACTTCATGCTCCAAATGAAGGGGGCCCGGTTCAGTCCCTGGTTAGGGAACTAGATCCTATATGCCACAACTAAGAGTGAGCATGCCACAACTAAACCTTCTGCAACTAAGACCAGCACAGCCAAATAAATAAATACTTTTAAATGTCTCTTTTGTTTGAATCACTGGAATTTGGGATCTCCATGATTTAGCCCCTCTCGTTGATCCAAGATGGAAAGAAGGCATATTTCTCTGTGAATAAGAATACTCCCAAATGTTGAACATGAACATATCTGACCTGCTTCACCATGTACATTGCCTGCCTGGTCTCTAGACACCTGAGTTTGGGGGTCACCCATCCCTAGGTCCAGTACCTTATTTCTCTATCAGTGTGGGTCTCACTGGGGAGCCCATTCCAAAGTGCCATGTAACATATTCAACTTCAACTTAACTTAGCTTCAAAACATTTAGAAAAGACAGAATTATTTGATAATTTATGTTGAGACAACTGATAAGCTATTGGGATTTGGCTACAGAGCCCTAATTCACCCTAATGCTAAAATAAATTCCAGATATCAAATAAAAAGAAATCACAGACGCACCAGAAGAAAACCTGAGTGACTTTTTTTTCTACAGTTGTGGACGTGAAAAGGCCTAGCCCCAACTCAAACCCACACCCCAACCCTGACCTTCAGCCCCATCTATGTCAAAACAGGAAAACCTTCAGGTCACAGTTTGACAGCCTCTGTTCTAGAGCATGATGAATGAACCAGACACAGGGCTTCCCTGGTGGCTCAGTGGTAACGAGTCTGCCTGCCAAATGCAGGAGACACGGGTTCAGTCCCTGACGGGGGCAGATCCCACATGCCACAGAGCAACTAAACCACAAGTACTGAGCCTTCAACTACTGAAGCCCCAAGTGCTCTAGAGCCCAAGCTCCACAACAGAGAAGCTGCCACAATGAGAAACCCAGGCACCGCAGCAAGAGAGCGGCCCCCGCTCACCAGGACTAGAAAAAAGCCCATGCAGCAATGAAAAGGCAGTGCAAACAAAAATAAACAAAAAAAAAATTTTTTTTTAAAAGAATGAACCAGGAATAAATGAAGCCCACCACCAGCATTTGTAAAGGTGGACACGGACCCCAGGCCTGGAGCCGCAGCTGTCACCTCTGCTTTGCCTGGCTGCTCCTGGCTGCAGTTTCACCCAGAGCATCCTACCCTCTCTGACACCCCAGGGCCCTACCTAGCTACAGCAGACAGAATAATGACCCCCCCAAAAAAAAACGTGCTGGTCCTAATCCCCAGGTAGCACTAGTGGTAGAGAACCTGCCTACCAGTGCAGAAGACATAAGAGACACAGGTTCAATCCCTGGGTCAGGAAGAGTCCCCTGGAGGAGGGCATGGCAACCCACTCCAGTATTCTTGCCTGGAGAATCCCATGGACAGAGGAGCCTGGTGGGCTACAGTCCATGTGGTTGCAAAGAGTCAGACCTGAGTGAAATGACTTTGCACACGGCACAATCCCCAGAACCTGTAAATATGTCACTTTACATGACAAAAGTGACCTTTCATAGGTGGTAAAGTTCATGATTTTGAAACAGAGAGAGCATCCTGGTTTATCCAGGTGGCCCCATGCAATCTCGAGGGTCCTAAGAGAGAGGCAGGAGGGTCAGAGTTAGAGGAGATGTGACAATGGAAGCAGAAGACAGAGGGATGCACTTGGAAGATGAAGGAGTAAGGCACAAGCCAAAGAAAATGCAGGTACTTCTAGAAGCTGGAAAAGGCAAGGAAACAGATTCTCCCCTGGAGCCTCCGGGAGGAACATTGTCCTGCCAATGCGCTGACTCTAGCCCTTCAGACCATTTCAGACTTCTGACTTCCAGACTGTTGTCATTCAGTCACTCAGTCATGTCCAACTCTTTGCAATCCCATGGACTCCAGCACGCCAGGCTTCCCTGTCCTTCACCAGCTCCCAGAGTTTGCTCCAAGTTTATGTCCATTGGGTTGGTGATAGTATCTAACCATCTCATCTTCTGCTGCCCCCTTTTCCTTTTGCCTTTAAAAGATCTTGATGCTGGGAAAGAGTGAAGGTAAAAGGAAAAGAGACCTCCAGACTAGAAGATAATAAATCTGTGTTATGTTAGTCCATTAAGTTTGCAGCAATTTGTTACAGCACCTATAGGAAACTAATACATGAGCCCAACAGTAGCATGCAGGGCCAAGCAGAGAAACCTAGGCCGCAACTCCCTGAGACGGTTGTGACTTTTCCATGTCTGGTCCCATCTCACCATAAACCATCAACACATTTACAAATACTAGGATTTAACATCCAGATTACATGTCCCAGATCACCTCTTGCAGCTCCACACCAAACTCTTGGTCACACCACATGTCTGGCTTCTGGTTTGGAGACTGTGTCTTTGTACCCATATCTCAGATGCACACCAACTGCAAAAGTCATCCTGAAACCATCCATTCATTCTTTCTTGCAATAACTGTTTATTGGCCAACAACCGAGGGTCAGGAGCTGTTCTAGGTGCTGAAGTTACACCATGGAACAGAAGTACTTTTGGGTGTTGGGAATATATGGCCCTGAACAAACACAGAAGGCCCTCACTCCATGGCAGGCACTAAGTACTTTATGAGTAAGAGCTTGTCACTGATCACAGCAACCTAGGAGAATTAGTGTTGCTATTATTAGACCTATTGTATAGATGTGGAAACTGATCCCAGAAAGGTTAAACGGCTTTGCACAATGTCACAAGCAGTTTGCTTTTATCCACCTCCCTGGATTGCCTGGTAGCTCAGCTGGTAAAGAATCCACCTGCAAAGCAGGAGACCCTAGTTCAATTCCTGGGTTGGGAAGATTCCTGGGTTGGAAAGGCTACCCACTCTAGTATTCTGGCCTGGAGAATTCCATGGACTGTATAGTCCGTGAGGTCGCAAAGAGACAGACACACTTCACACCATCCAGCAGGAAAAGACCCACTCAGACCAAGTTTTCATTCCATTCTGGGATGCTTTCCCTGTCTGGAGGGTACAGAGACAAGATATAAGGGAAACCTGACATCAAACTGGAGGAGATCAGTGTCCCCACAGATGTGAAATCGCCACCTCCCAATTCCACAGAATAATACACAAAAGCAAACTCAGTTGTTTAGTTGCAGAAAGAAGGAGAGTGTAGTTCTAAGTGGAAAACTGCTGGGTAAAAGCTTCCCCTGCTGTGAGCTATTCAATTCATTCATTAAGGATGAAACAGACGCCAATCCACTCCATCCCTAAGGGGCCCAGGAGGCCAGTTTATTGTATCTGGGGGCACCAGGCTCTGCAAGGGTCTTCCCAGCCAACCATCTGTGTGGTAGAGTTCCTCCCTCACCTCTTAGCTGAATCCAAGGGNCATTACACAGCCAATTATATTAACTATATTTTCTTATTTTCTATGTTTTTGATGTTCTGGCATTTGGGAGCCTCAAAGACCCAGAAAGTGTCTGCTCATCCAGGGCCAGCTGATTCTTAGAGATAGTAACAGCTTGCCATGAACACACTTTTCACCCAACATCAACCAATCCCAAGGCCACAACCCCAATGACCTCTTTTTGTAACTCTTACACCAAGCCAACATTTCCCCTGCCCTAAATTAACCCAGAGCCAGGTGCCAGGCCACTGGACCACTCCTGCAGTTCCACGGGAACTCTTTTAACTACTCAGCACCAACCTGTTTACTCTGCCCTGCCTGGCCATTCCTGCAGAAAGCTCAGTAAAGGCTCTCAGCTTTCCCCCTGCTCCTCTCTGCCTTTTGACTCCCCTGGTGCTTCCCCCAAGGCCCTACATGGCATCTGGGACCCCTTCTCTCTATGCTCTGTGAGTATAACCAACTTTTTCCTTCTAAGCATCACTCTCATTTCTTTCTGTGGCCCCACCAGTTTCACTCCACCAGGCTCAACACCTACATTCTTAGGACACGTTGGGATGGTAGTTTTGAAATATAAATCACTGTTTGCTGGGCCCAATGCATCTTCCTTGCTCTCCGCCCCCCCTTTCCCACCCAGTCTTTTGGGCCTTCTATGTTCACTGCCTCAGGGAAGGAGGGACCCAAAGAGAGCTGAGAAAAGAAAAATGGATGTTCAGCTTTTGAGTTTCAAAACCCTGTGCCTCATGGGGCACGCTCAGTACTCCTGTGTTTAGACAAAAGATTTGTAGAATATGTAATGAGCAAGAGTGAAGCTTCCTGCCTAGAGACTGAGTGAGTTCCCCAGACTGGGGGGAAGGGAGAACTGAAGGGGACACAAGAAGAGTGTGAGGTCAGCAGGCCCAGGACCAGGGCATCCAAGGACCCAGAGAAGGTCTGACAAGCACAACACAGAACATCGAGGTAACTGTTTCTGCCAAAAGCAAAACAACTTGACATTTTCCTTATGCAACAGGGATTTATTGCAGGTAAATGAGCCAGTTTTCAGCAGGCTCCTGAAATATCAGGACTAGTTTATCAAGGACTTCATCCATGGCTCTCAATCCTGCCTCATGTCCTGTGACGGGCACAAGGAGACGTTGCCCAGATCCCACTGCCACCAGGGCCTTGTGGCCCCAGCTGCTGTGGGCATGGGCTGCACATGGCCTGAGGTCACAGAGCCCAAGGTCGCACCCATTCCCAGGGTAACCTACAGCTAGTGACAGATGAAGGCCCGGGCTGTGAAAATTCAACCATCTCAGCCCAGTGGGGACACTCCCCATTAGACACCCTGCACTCTAACCTCTGGGAGCCCAACTTGCAATACTTCCTGTTATAACTGAATGTTTGTGTTCCCCCGGAAGTTCTTATGCTGAAGTCCTAGCCCCTAGTCTGACAATATTAAGAGATGGGGCCGTGGGGTGTTATCAGATCACAAGAGTAGAGCCCCATGAATAGGATTAGTACCCTTCTAAGAAGAAATTACTCTGCTCTCCATTATATGAGAATACAGCAGGAAGGGGCTGTCTGTAAGCCAGCAAGTGGACACCCAGAACCACATTAGCACCCTGATCTCAGACATCCAGCCTCTTGATCTGCGAGGAATAAATCTTGTTTAAGCTGCCCAGTCAATGGTATTCTGTTACAACAGCCCAAACTGACTAAGACACCTCCTGATTAAATACTTGCCTGGCCCCTAGACTAGTTACCACTGATTAGGGCAAAGGTAAGACTTATGTGTCACTGAGTCCTTTGTGAGCTACGTGACCTCAGGGTGAGGAGGAATTCTGGGGGCCAGGTAGCTGGTTAGAAGGAGGGAGATGTCACAGGTTAGGTTCTTCAGGAAGAAGACTAAAATGGAGGGAAGAGTAAAGGGCAGTTATTGGCGTGCATCCCTGGGTAGCACCTGTGGAAGGAAGAAAAGGGAGCAGGAGTGGGCAGAGGGAGAAGGAGAATCAGGGTACAAGCCGATGATTAACAACTTCTGGGCAGACACTCCCCCACTTCCGCTGCCCCTTCCCCCATGAGGCACCTTCCCACAAAAAAACACCAGCTTGAAGTATAACCCAAAACATAAATAAAACAGCCTGAATCAACTGTGTTTATACCTTTAAGTGGAATAGCTACATTGATTTATAATTTATTAGGCCTTCCATGGGGCACACTCAGACAAAGACATAAGCATACTGAAATGCTTTTTGTTATGCATCTAGCCATATAAACTCTATCAAACCCTATATAAATCCAGACAAAGGTAATAAAGTCAGTGTAGTAAAGGACCAGTGGCAACTAATAATTGATGGCCCTTGATAACCTACCTAAAATATTACAATAACTGAAGTCTCCAGTCGGAGATTTCATTCTTTTTTTTTCCTCTGAGACAAAGTCATTTTAAGCTTTAAGATATTTAAATATGGTTAGATGGAATTAAGATGGAATTAATCTGATTTACTCTCATAAAGCTGCTTCTTCAGGTGTTTCTGAGATTCTGTTTTCTTAGATGTGTCTCCCACCAGCTCCTAATTTTTCCCCTGAAGGAAGAGAAAACAAGGGCCCCAGAACCATTGCTTAAACTACTAGCAATGAGTATCAACAAGCCTGTGGGTGGTATTTCTGACCACCATCTCCAAGATTTGCTTCTGGGAATAAAAATTATATTGGTAGGGATTTTCTTTAAAGTCTTCCGCTGCACAGAATCAATGTGCAAATCCAAAGTAAGGCTGAAGGATGTGCCCTGAAGCACTTAAGTGCCTCAGGACGTTTCTGAGCTGCAAAATCATAGAAAACCAACTCAAGCTGGCTTAAGAGGAAAAGGAAGTTTATTGGCTGAAGGAAATGAAAAAGCAAGAGGGAGGTCCTACTTCATGCCCTCTGTGAGGGGGCGGGAAAGGGTGCTGCGGGGCAGAGAGGGAAATGATAGTACCACCTTCCTGCATTGTCCCAGAAAAACTTCTGAGTTTTCCTCCAGCCGGTCAGATCCATCCCAGAGCCAATGACAGTGGCTGGGGGTAGGCTCTGCTCTGATTGGCCAGAAGGAGGCTCCACTCTGATTGGCCAGAATGTGATCTCTGATTGGTCACATGGGATTAAAGTTACATTCGCAGCCCCAGAACAAAACTGATAATCAAGGAGAGGGGCAGAGTATGAGGGCTGGGAGTCAGTCACACTGCAAAATCTTCAAGGAACGTCTTTCAACAGAATACAAACAGGAGGGGGCTGGCTGAGGCATAGATTTGCTCAGATCTCATCTTCTGTGAACAAGCAGAATCTTGGGGAAACCCCAAGGATACCCCAGAATCTATCTCCTAAGAGGTTGTGGACTAGATAGAACCTTTTGTATCAAACTGTTTCAGGCGAGCTGTTTCCTAAGACCAGCAGGAAGAGAATATCATATAGGTAAGCATGCTTAGACTTTTTCAGAGCTACTCCACAGATGCTCAAAGGGGTGGATGATTACAGGCACGCAGAAAGAAGAAGAACAAGCTTGACAATCAGATCTGAGCTTTGATGGAACGTGTTACCTTTCTAGGTAGTGAGCATCTTGTCACTGGCAGCAATTAAGCAGCATTTGGAGGCATGTCCTTGCATAGGGGCAACGACCTCTCAGATTCCCTTCACTTGACTTAATGCCTCCTAAAAATATCCATCCCATGGTGGGAATGGTAATAACTTAAACAAGTACAAAATACTGTCCCCTGCCCCCTCCATGCACCTAGTCTCTCCCAATGCAAGACATGATGAAATTCTAAAACCCCAAACAGCATCACATCAGAGAATTAGAGATACCTAACAAGCGGATGGAGCCAAAATGACGGACTCCTCCAGACCGCAAAATCCATCTCTTCCATCCAGGGGAACAAAGGGCAGGAGGAAACGCGCCTGAGAGCGGGCTCCGCTCTGCTTTAACAGAACCAAAGTGCTTTAACATTTCACAAAAGAGCCCGAAATGGAAATATCAGTGTTTGTACACAGAGGCCAACCCTGGTATCCAGAGCTTCCTCCTTAAATGGCACTGTGTGCGCTAAAGACACTGAAATTGTCCTGAAGTCTTGCATACTGTGCATTCATGCCAAAACAAATGGGAATCACTTAATAAGGGCTTCCAAATGCTGCCACACAAATAATAATAGTAATCACAATCATAACACTGGCACGCTGTTTTGAAACACGGCATCAGAGTTGGGATGGCATGTTAATAAACAGGGCAAGAGATGCAGCCCAGGAAGCTGACTTCCTCATGGATTTAACGAGGACTCCATTCATATTCATAATCCTATGCATTATTTACACTGATCGGCTTGCTCCCTAACCCCAAACAAGCTCTCATTCAGTGGTTGGTGGGGAAGGTGGGAGAGAGGAGGGGCGCTCACCAAGCTCACACTGACAGTGATGGGGGTTTTATGATCTCAGAGGATTGACATTCCATTCAGCGCAGAGCAATTTCCACTCGATATTGAGCTATCACTTGTCACCAAGCAGAAAGCCAATTAGGTCACAGGAGAGGTGCCACCGGTCACTGCCAGGGCCAGAGTGCCCACAGTCAGAACGCACTTACTTGTTGCCGTCAGTGGCCTGCCTCTGCCTGCCCTGCCATGTGCCAGCAGCACACGAACATCCTAGCTTATGTCTCACCTTGATAGTCATTTTCATGACTCCCCCACGCATCAGGCCATCTGGGCCAGTCGACTCGAGCACCTCAAGCTGGGCAGATCCTGAGTTCTTGCATCTTGAGGAGCAGCTGGGGAGCAGGGCAGTGGGATGGGTATGTGGCTCCTGCAAAGCCATGATGCAGAGCAAGCCAGAGGCTGAGAGAGTCTGTGGCACCCGCTCACCTGTCCCCACGCCCACCTCCTGGGCTCTCTGCACACTGGCAGAACCCACAACACTGAGGCCTGTGCCCAGTGCCGTGTCCCCAACACACTCTGGGTAAGCAAGGAGCCAGGGCGCTTGCATTCATTAAGTACCTAACAGCTCCAATCTGACAGTGGTTCTTGGTCCAAGGAGTGGCCTCTGTCCCTCCAAAGTTGGCTGTGATGACCTGCACCAGTTCCCACTAAGGCCCACATCCTGGCAACTGGCCCACTGGCCACAAGGTACTAAGAGCCCCAGTTGGAGGGCAATGAGCTCTCTCCGCCAACTGTGCCCTGGCCATGCCTTCAAGAGTCAGAACCCGAAGGATGCTAGTGTCTACCACGGGTTCCTGTGACCAAGATCGGATCAACATCCAGGGGGAAAAAGGGAGGGCTAGGGTTGCTCGGTGGGGTTCTTTCCCTGATAGGCAGGGTGGAGGTAAGAGTACCACGCCCTCCACCTTCCCCCATAACTGCATCGTGGCTCAGTTCAGCTCCCAGAAACAAGGAAAGGTTCACACCCTCTTTCGAGGGTCTTGGTTTTCAACATGGCTCTTCTATAGTAGGATTCTGAAAAGAAACTATGAAAATGGAAGGAAAAATGAAAACCAATAAAACAAAAGTAGCCAACAAAAGTACTTTAGTTGTTGCCTTCGAATTATTTCAAGGGACACTGGTTTTCCATTAGTGCCAATGGTATATGGTTGTTGTCATAAGGGGAAAAAAGGAATGACGTACTGACACATACTATAGCATAGATGAATCTGGAAAACATGATGCGAAGTGAAAGAAGCCAGACGTTGTACGATCCCATTTACATGAAACGTCCAAAGCAAGCAAGTCCATAGGAACGGAAAGTAAATGAGTGGTTGCTAAGGGGACAGGGGAGGGATGAAGAAGAAGAGCTTAAGAGGTATGGGTTTCCTCTAGGGTGATGAAAAATTCTGGAACTAGACAGCAGTAATGATTACACAAGATTGTGAGTGTACTAAATTGCTTTTTTCTTATATTTTGATATCTAGACTACAATAAAATTGGTTTCCTTTGTGATTCAATTTTTGTTACTGTTGTTCAGGCGCTAGGTCAAGTCTGACTCTTTGCGACCCCATGGACTGCAGCACGCCAGGCNGTGTACTAAATTGCTTTTTTCTTATATTTTGATATCTAGACTACAATAAAATTGGTTTCCTTTGTGATTCAATTTTTGTTACTGTTGTTCAGGCGCTAGGTCAAGTCTGACTCTTTGCGACCCCATGGACTGCAGCACACCAGGCTTCTTTATCCATCACCAACTTCCAGAGCTTGCTCAAACTCATGTCCATTGAATCGGTGATGCCATCCAATCACCTCATCCTCTGTTGTCCCCTTCTCCTCCTGCCTTCAGTCTTTCCCAGCATCAGGGTCTTTTCCAATGAGTCAGTTCTTTACATCAGGTGGCCAAAGTATTGAAGCTTCAGCTTTAGCATCAGTCCTTCCAATGAATATTCAGGGTTGATTTCCTTTAGGATTGACTGGTCTGATCTCCTTGCATTTAAAAACATTTTCCTGAGACAGCTTTGCCTATCTACCAAAGGGGCCCAAGGTACAAAATAGGTCAAGAATCCCAGCTTTAAAGGAAACTGCTCCATCCCAGCCCACTACCACTTGGCTACTTTGGGAGCTCTGGAGATGGTTACACCCCTCCACATGCTCGTGGGATCACTCATTCAGCAAAGGTGTCTCAGTCCCATACTCTGGATTAAGTCAGTGTCAAGGTCCTGGCCATTCAGAGCTTCCAGCCCAGTGGGAGGAGCAGATGTCCCCCAAGTAAGCCCACCATACAATCCCTAATCACAAAGTACGATGAGCTGAGTGCATGAAAGCAAAGAACAGAGGGGTCAAGGAGACACAGGGTGGAAACTTAACCTGGTCTGGAAGAGGGCTGAGTGGCCCAGGAAGTGGCCTCCGAACAGAAAAGATGGGCTTTCAATTTCCCAGGAAAGTGTGATAATAGAGTTAGGGTGCATGTACTTTTTTAAATGGGCTCCTGGGGAATTCCCTGGTGGTCCCCTGGTGAGGACTTGCACTGCCGGGGCTGGGCTTCCAGGTCCAATCCCTGTTTGAGGAACTAAAATCCCAAAAGCTGTGAGGCAACCGCCTCCAAAAACTGGCCTCCTGGACCTCAAGTGAAGGTATCAAGGACTCATGCCTACTCTCTGACCCTCGACCATCCAGGGCCAGACGTTTCATTTAAGTGAAGGTTTCTTAACGTCTGGGAATGAGGGTGCCTGCAAGATAGTTCAGCAGGGCCCAGGAGATATGCAGGTGAGCCCTGGGAAGATGTCAGCTCGAATAACGTCCTGTCAAAGGGAGCTGACAGCGGAGAAACGTGCCACTAATCAGAATAGCAATTCTGGGAAGCTGGTTCTACACTGACGCCGAGGAAGTGACATAGACTTATTCCCAAGCCAACTTGGAGTGCATTCCCTCAGCTCCAGTGTGACGGCTGCAGCCACTAAACGTGTTGGCCAGTGTTTTGTTGCAGACGACAGAACCACTCCCGTTAGCTGAAGCAGAGAGAGAGAGAGACTTCTTAGAGGGAAGCAAAGGGCTTAGGGATCACTGGGAAGGTTGAAGAAGCAGGCTCTATAGATTAATATTTCAGAAAGGACCCTCTGAGCCACCTGGAGGACCCAGGGCATGAGGAATTACTGTCCCCTGGATAATGTAGAAGCCACCAGCTGAACTGGGAATTCACCATCATAGCTGCCACCTCCAGAGTCACGCCAGCTCTGCCGCTATCCGGAAGCCAGTACCACGAGGAAGCCACGACCGTCCAGAAGAAGTCACAATTTACAGGCTGCCGCCGGGGCACCAGGCTTGCTACAATCCACCCCATCAAAACTGGTCCCCACGCCTGCCTCTGCACCCCTTCAGGAGCAGTCAGTGGTTTTGTGACTCTGCCCGCAGAAAAGCCCGGCACCTCCACTAGGACACTTGCCTAGAGACACAGAAGGACAGTAGCTCTCCCTCATCTCCACCTCCGAATCTCAAGTGTGTGCACCTGGGCCAGCTCACACTCAATTCCAGGACGTGAGCATCATTGAGGAAAAGGTATGATGCTCCAAGGGGCCTACAGAAAGGCAAGGATGTGGGCTGCAGCTACTCACAGCTGCTCTGCCTCTGTAAGAAGCACACAGAGAAAAGTAGAGCCCAGAGACTAAAAGAAAGACCAGGCTCCAGTGGACCAGCCTCAGTTCCTGGACCCAACCAGGCCTGAAGCCAGACCGCAGACTCTTTTTTTAATTCTTTTTTCCTTAAGCAGTTTGACTTGAGTTTCTGTTTTCTATAACCAAAAGAATCCTGACTGAGACTTTAGTTCAACCCCCAAGGCAAGAGAGCCTTCGGTCTATCCTTGGGGACACAGATCAGTGCATGCATGCTAAGTCACTTCAGTCATGTCCAACTCTCTGTGACCCCATGGAAGGTAGCCCACCAGGCTCCTCTGTCCCTGGGCTTCTCCAGGCAAGGATCCTGGAAGGGTACTGGAAGATCCCTCCAGGGGATCTTTCCAACCCAGGAATTGCACCCACGTCTCTTATGTCTCCTGCATTGGCAGGTGGGTTCTTTGCCACTTGTGCCACGTGGAACACCACCACCAGAGCAAATCAGAACCGCCTGGCCCGACTGAGTCATCCACACTTATACATCTTATACTCCTCCTCCCTTCCAACTCCTAAGCCTGAGACTTCAACCCATTTCCCCCTCCTCTATCTCTCTCCTGAATGGACAAGACTGACTTGCCCATTCACCACTCCTCCAGGAAGCCGTCCTTGACCCTCCCAAGCCTGGCATCTCAGTTCTGCCCTCCCACCCTCTCTCTGGACACATGCTACCATAATACCACGTTGGATGGAAACTTGGTCTCCCTTTAGGGAATGAAACTCTCTTGAGAATGAAGGTCTGTATCTTTCATGTTCTATTCCCAGCACTAAATCAGAGACTGGGACTGGATTGGGTTCAGCTGATATTTTCTTAACAAAGAAATGAACTCACCTCTTTCAGGTCTACCATTTATTTGTCTTATCTCCCCCTTTTCTTATCAACTCCCAGATTCTCTTCCTTCTAATTATTCTCAACACTTTTTAAATGCAAATAGATACCCAGTGTTTTCAGAGGAAACAGATCAACAGTTATCTGCAAAACTATAAAATTCTCCTGTGACCTCAACCCTCCATTTATCTTAGCCATCTCAATCATCTTTTCTCATCTTTTTCTTCCATACATTTCTCTGAGTTTTAGAACTTTCCAAACAAAATCTTTCTCAAAAATCAAACCCAGAAAACAGAACCACTGGACTTACAAAAATCGCTCTTTGGAAGAAATGAACAAATACAAAATCAACACTTCATGCTCCTGGGAATTAACTTCAGCAGAACAGCCCTAAGCTTGAAGGAGAAGGAATAAGGAGAAGAAACCAAACTGCATAAAGCAGAGAAAGCAAAGCTCGAATTTGAGTCTGTTTTGACAAACAGAGGCAGCCACGTGAGAGAAAATATGTAATAACCTCCAAGAAATTCCCCAATGTCTTTATTCTAAGAAGCCAATCCTTTTAGGAAAAAGAAAAGAAAAAGGAGCATAAAATCCAAATACAATCAAGTCTGGTTTTGAAAAACAAATATGAGCAGTTGCTCTGTGTTTCCTGCATCTCAGGTTTTGTTCATTCTTAGGTGAAAAGTGCGAAAGATTAGGTCGTTGGCACATGGAAACCTGCTTCTGAGCCATGGCCCTTCTGATCAACTCAGAGGGAAATCAACGGGCATTAGAACCACTCACTGACTGATTCACTGGACCACATACACCAAGCTTCCACGCTGTGTGGCAAGATTGTTGCTAAGCAGAAAGAATACAGCAACCAGCAATGGAGAGAGCTGCCCCCATCCAGGAGGCGAACTTGACTTAAGTAAGCACGCCTACTTAGTTGAGATTACGTTCTGCAAAGACACTGAACAGAATACCAGGAGAAAGAATTTAACCTGAGGTCCCAGGAAAGCCTGTTTGAAGTGGGGATTATCAAACCAAAGGCGCATTCCCAGGGCGCCCCCTGGAGGTCACCTGAGGCATTGACAGGCAGCTCCCAGACATTGGTGACTTATACCTCGAACATATATATATATAAATAATACATATATACTCTAAAGGAGATCAGTCCTGGGTGTTCTTTGGAAGGAATGATGCTAAAGCTGAAACTCCAGTGCTTTGGCCACCTCATGCGAAGAGTTGACTCATTGGAAAAGACTCATGCTGGGAGGGATTGGGGGCAGGAGGAGAAGGGGATGACAGAGGATGAGATGGCTGGATGATATCACTGACTTGATGGACGTGAGTTTGAGTGAACTCCGGGAGCTGGTGATGGCCTGGCATGCTGCAATTCATGGGGTCGTCAAGAGTCGGACATGACTGAACTGAACTGAACTGATCCTCGAACACCTACCTCTCTGGCTACCTAGGCCCCCCTGGCCCCTGGAGCATGTTCAGCCTGATATGGGCAGTGCCAGCCAGGAAGGGTAGAGAGGTGGTGATAAAACTCCATTCCTCTGCAGCTGGGCGGGACTGCTTGGAGGTGTGTTACAGCCAGTCAGCCCCAGGCGCCCTGTGATCTGCCCGTCAGCACGCCTGTGATTATCTGTGCTCTCTTCCCTGTCTCCAGCCCCACTGCCTGTGATCACCCCTCCAGTGATCTACCTGCATCTTAATCTTTGTAAACTCAGGCACCCATGAAAAGATTACAGACAGGGGAAAAGTCTATCTGAAAGTCCCAAAGGCAGAGAGCTCAGCCGGCCTTTCCGAAGAACAGAAAGTCCAGGCAGACAGGGCGGGAGCAGACATGTGGCATAAGACGGTGTTACTTTTTGCACTGTTCATTTATGTGCGGTTGCACTGGGTCTGCAGCTCCAGTTGCAGCGAGTGGGGGTTACTCTTCCTTGTGGTACACAGGCTTCTCATTGCAGCGGCTTCTCTGCTTGTGAAGTACAGGCTCCAGGCACACGGGCTTCGGTAGTTGTGACTTGTGGGCTCTGCAGCACAGGGTCAGTATTTGTAGAGCGTGGGTTGAGTTTCCCCATGGCAAGTGGAATCTTCCCGGATCAGGGATTGATCCCTGGGTCAGGAAGATCCCCTAGAGATGGAAATAGCTACCCACTCCAGTGTTCTGGCCTGAAGAATTCCATGGACAAAGAAGCCCGGTGGGCTACTGCCCACAGGGTCACAAAGAGTCGGACACGACTGAGCAACTAACATTTTTTAAGAGATGCTGCTACACAGCAAAGCTTGGGAACCACAGCAGATAAGAGGTCCACCCCAACATCCAGCATCAGCAGATAAGGCAAGACCAACATCACATCAATCTACATACTCAGTATGAGAAACATGAAAATAATTCCAACTTGAAGCCAAAATGAAAGAAATGTTCTCACCTGATCATAGATGTCACAGAACAACAATGTTCTTATCCTGGAGTCTACAGGATCAGCACTAGTTTCAGAAACAGCCCCAGTGTGCATTGCAACGCTGTTTACAATAGCCAAGACATGGAAGCAACCGAAATGTCCACCACAAAGGAATGTATAAAGATGATGTGCTACAATAGAAATATACATGAAATAACAGTCATCCATTACAAAGAATGAAATAATGCCATTTGCAGCAACATGGATAGACCTAGGGACTGTCAAACTGAGTGAAGTCAGACAGAAAAAGAGAAATATATGATATCACTTATATGTAAAATCTCTTAAAAAATGATACAAATGAACTTATTTACCCAACAGACTCACCAAAAAAAAAAAAACCCTCACAAATCTGAAGAATGAACTTATGGTTACTGGGAGAAGCGGGAGCGAAGGATAGACTGGAAGTCAGGGATTGGTTGTGCACACTGCTATATTCAAAATAGATAACCAACAAGGACCTACTACATAGCACAGGGAATTCTGTTCAATATTCTGTAATAACCTAAAAGAGAAAAGAATTTGTAAAGAATGCGTATACATAAATATAACTGAATCGCTTTGCCTTACACCTGAAACTAACACAGCATAGTTAATCAACTATACTCCAATATAAAATAAAAAGTTTTAAAACATAGCCTGATGACCATGCCCAGTAAACATGTATAAAGGACTACCATGTACCAGAAACTGCTAAGGGACTTCCAGGAAAAGTGTCCGCATCCCCAGCTACAAAGATCCATTGGTCTCTTGTGGGAGAGAGACCCTTATACACCATTCTATAATAATGTCAGTAAAAGTAATTCCAATGCACTATTAAATTAGCAGAAAATCCAATTATCAAGCCACAAGTACTTACTAAATGGCTGCTATTGTCCAAAACTGTACCAGATTCCTAGAGAGGTAGCTGTGTGAGGTGGGTCCCCTAACTTGGAGATACAAGCTTATGTTTCCATGAATAGAGTCTTAAGCAAAAAAACTTCATCAGTTCAGTGGGGGACTTCTGAGATGACTGCTCAAAGAGAGCTGAAACAGCTAGCAGAGACACCCACTTCCTCCAGCCACTGGCCAGAAGGTGGAAGTGATAGCTGGAGCCACCTTGGACCATGAGGTGGCCATGAGAATAAAAGTCACAGGCCAAGAATGACAAAGCCAAGGGTAGAAGGGATCCATGGTTTTTTGATGCATGGAGTCACTACACCAGTGGGAAGAGATGAAAATTAATTTCTCCCATGTTTAAGTCCTTATTATTTTGATTTCTTCTGCTCTAGATAGCCAAAGCTAGTCCTAAATGACTAAAGGCCTGCTGCTGCTAAGTCACTTCAGTCATGTCCAACTCTGTGCGACCCCATAGACGGCAGCCCACCAGGCTCCCCCATCCCTGAGATTCTCCAGGTAAGAACACTGGAGTGGGTTGCCATTTCCTTCTCCAATGCATGAAAGTGAAAAGTAAAAGTGAAGTCGCTCAGTCGTGTCTGACCCTCAGCGACCCCATGAACTGCAGCCTTCCAGGCTCCTCCGCCCATGGGATTTTCCAGGCAACAGTACTGGAGTGGGGTGCCATTGCCTTCTCTGGACTAAAGGCCTAGTAACTACTTTTACCAGACATTTGGTTTAGTTAATAACCCTAGTCCTGATCTGGATAAGTCTCCTTTCCCAAGGTTAACACACTGATCCACATAAGTCAAAAACATCCAAAGACAATAATATCACAGCCAACAGTAATATCATATACAAACCAGTATGACCCTCAAAGAGCTATGGAACAGCGGAACTGGAAAACTTCTGTCAGCTCTCTGATATAACCAACCCATTTGACAGATGAAGAAACCGAGACCTTCTGAAGAAAAAAAGATTTTCCCAGCTTCTCCAAGCTGGGGACTTCTTATACTAAAGTAACTCTCATCAAAAAGATCCACTCATTCACCAGAGGAGTCCATAATAATACTTTTGCCAGATCTAAAAACAGAAAAGAACAAAACAACTGGCCTGAATGCCTCAATTAATTAATTGCCCAAAGAAGTCAAGCTTGGGTCCTTAGGAACAACATGGGAGCTATTTATATATTTATGAGAGGGAAAAAATGCATAATGTGACTTTGTACATTTAACCCTGTCCCAATATTTACAGAACATCCCTGTCTGTCTTGGCAAGCAGGTGTCAATTCTATATTTGTGCCTAAAACTTTCTCCTAAAGCCAATTTACAATTCAACTAATCAGGAGATGTTTGTTTATTGGCTGGGAATTCATCAGGAAAATTCCATGATCAGAGGTTGTCTGTTGCAGGAATTTGTCTAGAAGAGAAGTAGGTTAAAGTTAGAAAAGTGGGAGGCTGATTTTTTTTTTTTTTTTAAGAAGAAATTCTTGGGAGAGGAAATTTAAGTAATCAAGTACCTGCAATGTAAGGTGACCACCTCACTTTCAAATTTCCATCTCCTTCAAGTTGGAAACACTCTTGGGGAGAAGCTCTAAAAGAATAAAGGCAGGATTTTAGCAAAAGAACTGTGAGAGAGTGAGGATGCATGAGAAGATGCAAGACGTTCACACCAGCATTGTGTATAATGTGGAAAAAAACTGGAAACAATGTAAATATCCATCAGCAGGGAGGTTTTTTAAATAAAATTATAATATATAGAGAGAGTGGAAATATTACACAGTTATTACAAAGGTTAAGCTAGATCTATCATGTGCATTTGGGGGAAAATCTCTAGAATATAACTGAATTTTTTTAATCAAAATACAATAGTGGTCCAGTGGTTGGGACTCCAAGCTTCCACTGCACGGGACACAGGTTTGATCCCTGGTCAGGGAACTAAGATCCTGTAAACCACGCGGTGCAGCCAAAAAAAACCTGTGTACACTATGCTTTCCTTCATATAGATAAAAAAGCATACAGAACACACACAGAGACTGCACGTGCATGTAAGACTTTTCTGGAATGACACATAGATGGTATCTTTAAAGACTAAATTTGCGGGGAGAGGAACACAAAAGAAGTTTCATTTTATAACTTTATATACTATGTACTATTTGAACTGTTTTAACCTGTAGGTGCATGTTTTTAAGTATTAACAGGGATTGGTATGAGAGTTACAAAACTTTTGTCTTTTTACTTTTTTTTTTTTTGAGAAAAAAAAAAGTATACACAATTGCTTTCAAATTCTGTTCTCTGGAATCCTAGAATTTGAAAAATACTTTTGGGCAAAGAGTGTGCCAAGCTCCTAACTTGGCTAGAGTCAGAAGCACTGTGTCTTACAGCCTACATTCCTACACAATATTTTTTGCAGGGATAAGAGTTCCACCACTAAAAAATACATTTCAAAAACCATAGGAACAAGGGCAATACAAATGTGCAAGGTTATTTATACTGTTTTTATTGAGAAAAAAATGCCCAAGTTTTCTGGCTTAGATTTAAAGTAAGGCTCTGTTTACTCCATTCTCAGGGATGGATGTGGTATAAAACTTCACATTTCTGAGCTCACTGAGTAATTCATGCAGTTGAACTGTGCCCCACCCAAAATTCTTGTCCACCTGGAACGTCAGAATGTGACCTTATTTGGATATACGGTTTTGGCAGATGTAATTAGATAAGATGCAGTCATAACTGGATTAGAGTGGGTCCTGAATCCAATAAGTGCTATCTTTATAAGACAAAGAGGGACACCCCTGGTGGCCCAGTGGCTAAGACTCCATGATCCCAATGCAGGGGGCCCAGCTTCGATCCCTGGTCATGAAGCTAGATTCCACGTGCTACAACTAAGAGTTCACATGCCACAACAAACAATTAAAATCCAATGCAGCCAAATAAATAAAAGTAAAAAATTTTAAGAAAATAGAAGACAGAGACACACACAGGGAGAAGGTCAGGTAACAACAGAGATAGAGATTAGCATGATGTGTCTATAAGCTAAAGAATGCCGGCAACCACCAGAAGCTGGAAGAGACCAAGAAGGACCAGAGCCTTTGGAGGTAGCGTGGCCTAACCTAGGAAACTAACATAACTCACAAAAGGAAGAGAGAGGGTAGCAGCAGTGTGGACAGGCCACAAACCAGCAACCAAACCAAAAGAGGCTCCACCTCTCAAGATTAAGCATAGTCTGATTCACCAGGAGGGTTTGTTAAAACACAGATTCCTGGACTTCCCTGGTGGTCCAGTGGTTAAGAATTCACCTTGGGTGGTGAGAGGGAGGCTCCAGGGGGAGAAGACACCTATATATTTATAGCTGATTCATGTCTGTTGTACAGCAGAAACCAACAGAACACTGTTAAGCAATTATCCTCCAATTAAAAATAAATGAAATAAAATATATCAGTATAAAAGATTTAAAAAAAAGAATCCACCTTCCAACGCAGGGGAGTCAGGGTCCATCTCTAGTCACAGAGCTAAGATCGCACATTCACACACGCCGCCACGTGCAGCAGTTGGTGAAGACGGCACACCACAATGAAGACCCAGTGCAGTCAAAATAATTGTTTAAAGTTGGGGGGCAGAAACCCACAGATTTGTGGGCCCTACCTACAGAGCTTCTGGTTGCCTGAGTCCAGAGCAGAAGCCCATGAATCTGCATGTCTAATGGGTTTCCAGGTGCTAAAGTTGCCAGCCCAGGGACCACACTTTAAGAAGCACTGAGCTACTGATTCAAACGGATAAGAACTTGCTCCACCCTCTCCCTGAAGCTGCAGGTTGAAAAGCAACACATCCTTCTCCTTTACATGTTGGCCTCACGTGTAAGATTTTTTAAAAAAACAAAAGGTTCTACAACTAGCAATTAAAAAAAGAAACTACAGGAAATCTGCAGTGTCTCCTCTCCTCCCAAAATACCTTAGACTGCGCAGGAGACATCTGTTGTTTTTGCCCGCCTGGGCTCCAGTCCCCTTCCTCTGTTCATCCTTCTCAGCTTTCTTTCGGGAGCCCTCCTCCCCCACTTCAAGCCCATGAGGTTCAGGGAGACTGATACCATGCAGCATGTGACCCAGGCCAAATGGCATCCTCTATCCTCCTGATAGCTCAGTTGGTAAAGCAATGCAGGAGACCCCGGTTCAATTCCTGGGTCAGGAAGATCCTCTGGAGAAGGGATAGGCTACCCACTCTGGTATTCTTTGGCTGCCCTGGTGCCTCAGCTGGTAAAGAATCTGCCTGCAATGCAGGAGACCTGGGTTCGATCCCAGGGTTGGGAAGATCCTCTGGAGAAGGGAACAGCTACCCACTCCAGTATTCTGGCCTGGAGAATTCCATGGACTGTATATCCATGGGGTCATAAAGAGTTGGACTGAGCAGCTTTCATTTTCACTCTTTCATCCTCCTAAGCAGAATGATTGGTTCCAGAATGGGCCCTAGCTGGGCCCCTTTGATGAATTTCTAGGAGAAATGATAAAACTACTGTGGAAGACTGTTTCTCTTTCCACTGGGATTGCAGAACTGGGAGGATGGGAGCATACAAATCTGAAAGTATCAGCAGCTATCCTGACACCTCATGAGGAAAATCTGCCCAGGAACATAGTCAACAAAGAAGAAAAAAAAAAAAAAAGCCAGAAGCAGGAAAAAAAGTTCCCAATGATACTATTTGAGCCCCTGGATATAGCTATACCTGAAGCTGAAACAGTAGACCCTCTGTGTCTTGATTATTTTCATTGCAGAGCCAATAAATTCTTTCAACAGATGGAAAGACAGATAAACAGATTATTTATTTAGACAGTTTGAGTTGAGTTTTTCTTCATAGCAACCCCAAGATTCCTAATAGAGATGTCAATACAGTCTTTTAGGATGTGGGGACTTGACCAGAGAAGGAATGAGCCAAGTGACATCAGTGACCCTTTTTGGCTGGAATTCAGTGCACTTGAATTGCAGGGACAAATATGTAAGTCCTGATTCAGTTAAGAGCTGAAAGTTCACAAACAAATCCTGGATCAAGAGATGAAATATTAAAGAATCCCCCAAAAGACTTCTTGAAAACGGTGACCTTAACCCATCACGATGCATTTGGCTGAAATAACAGAAAACCCAACTAAAAGTGGCTTAAGCCATAAGGACGTGTTATTTACTTAAGCAGGGAAATTCAGAGGTAGGCGGCTGCAGGACTGCTTCAAAGATTCGGTGGCGTCATTAGGGACCCAGGCATGCTTCCAGCTTTTTGCTCTGCCTTCCTCAGCATGCTGGCCAGCTCTCCCCTCACCACCGCCACCGCACCGTGGCTACGCTAGCCATCACGTCCTCATGGGACTGCATCCCGAGCAGAAAAGAGGTGGGCAGTAAAGTAGGACTTTCCGCGCCCCCACCCCGCCCCCACACACTCTTATCTCCAAGTGAGAGCATTTTTCCAAGAGCCTTCTGCACACCTGCTCGCCTATCTCATTGGCTACAACCTAGTCACATGGCCAGCTTTAGACCAATCACTGCAAAGAAGGACCTGATTGACACATAGCTAAGACCAATCAGGATTCACAAAGGCCCATCGTCGCTAGAATGAGTATTATTCTAGCAGCAAAGGAGAAGCGACGGGGCTCTTCAGTGGGCCCGCAGGGTTGTCTACCATAGAGAATATTCTAGCAATCCCCCTGCACACCACCAGCCCCTCCAAAGCACACATGTGGTTTGCAACCACAGAACAGAGCCTTCCAAGCTTGAAAAAGTTCAGCTCTGACCACTTGCCCTGTTACAAAAGCATCTGAGTTGCCTGCTCTCTGTGGTTTCCAGGGAATCATGGTGGACACAGCAGCGTTTTCAGAAATGCTGAAATCCAGAGAGCATCAAGACCCAAATTGTTTGACTTTTCCCCCAAATCTTTTCAGGGTCAGCAGCCAAGAGAGTTGTTGCTCCCTTCCCAGTCCAAAGGTGCCAACCTCCACAGTTCTCCATTAATCAAGATCCAGATGGCCAAATCCCTCCTCACACGCCATCTGCAGTTGTTCACACACATGTGTTCGGGTCCCGGGAGCCTCCGAGGTGCTAATAAAGGCAGCTGGCCAGGGAATGAGAGGCCATGCAAGTTCCAGCCGGTCCAATCTCAATGAGGCTTCAGGGTCTGTGCTATAAAGGCTCAGAAACCAAGGGCAAGGGGAGGTGGGCTTCAGGCCAGTGGCTCCAGAGGATGATGGGCCTGATCCCAGCAACTCTGAGGAACCCCTGAAGCAGATCTGAGATAAGAATTAGAATGCAGATAGGGGTGACCCCAGGAAACATCAGGCGGAGAGTCAGAAGTGAAACAGAGATGGGAAGAGGTCAATAAAGAGTTAACAAGCTAGAACAGTCTCGTTTCAGCACGAACACTGTGACCAATTGACTCCATCCTGCCAGGCAGCTGTAAGAGAAAGTACAGGAAAAACTCAGCATTACCCTATAGCAAGGAACTGGACTTCTGGAACTCATTACTTCCTGGGACGTCTGATCAGCCTGGCACACAAGCAGAGTGGTTCTGATAGCCAGAGGAAACCCACGGGTGTCAGTGGTGGGATGCTGAACCAGCATGGTAGTGGCAAAGGGTGAGGCCAGGGACCACAGTTTCTTCTTGGCTTGCCAAATTTGCCTTGGTCTCTGAGCTGCTGACCCTGCATGATCCTGTGAGACAGGCTGCCCTGGGATCAAGAGGAAGCTGTCCCAGGTGGATCCCTGCAGTCCTCAATACCACCCCTCCTGGCCTGGAAGGAGTCTGCCCTTATGGCATGGCTGGCCCCTCCTCCCTACCCCCGTACTCCAGACCCATCAAAAGAGCCCCACAGAGCAAAGTGACTCACATCTCAGGCTCTAGAGCCAGACCGCCTGGATCTGAACCCCAGCTCTGCCGAGCTGGTGGTCTTGAGTGAATTACTCCATCAACCTGTGCCTCAATTTCTTTATCTGTAAAATGGGGATGATAGTACTTTCCCTGTGGGTTTTTTTTTCCTAATATTTACTTTTGGCTGTGTGAAGTCTTAGTCGTGGCATGCCAGCTCTTCATTATGGTGCACAGGCTTCTCTCTAGTTGTGGCATGAGGGTTCAATGGTCATGGCACGAGAGCTAAGTTACCGCGAGGCATAAGGGATCTTAATTTCCTGACTAAGTATTGAACCTATGTCCCCTGAATTGGAAGGTGGATTCTTAACCACTGGATCACCAGGGAAGGCCCCCCGCCCCGGGCCACCGTGGGGTTTTTATGAGGATTGTATGAGTTAATACATGTAAAGCACTTACAGATCTGATACAAAGTCAGCCCTCAACAAATGTAAAGAATATTAAGTAGCAAGGAACATGGGTCTCCCCCATATCTTTCTCATCACTGCTCCATGCAAATTCTAACAGACAATAGAACTTTCAATACCATTTCTACCTGACGCTGGCGCAGCACTTAACAGTTTATGACACACGTGACTATCCATTATAACTACCAGTCCCCAAGAGTTTACAAAGTTCTGGGTTCAGTCACTAACTAAATATGCTTTCGCTTTAATGCTAGAGAACCTTCCCTCTAGATGGAGGGCTCCATGGGAGCTGGGGCCTTGGAACAACTTTCCATCACCTTCTATGGTGGGCTTCATTTATCCTGGCTAAATTAATCAATGGAGGAATGACCAATCCAATAAATCCTGCTAGGTAAATCCTATTCCCACTTTACAGATGAGAAAACTGAGACTTCTCTCAGAAAGCTGAGGGAAAGACAGACCTGATTCCAAGGCTAGGTATTCTCTACCATTACCTTTTTATTAACCCCCTCCAAACACTCTACTAGTTAGGAAGCACATTTATTAACTATGCAATCTTAGGCAATTCGCTGATCTTCTGTGCCTCAGTTTCCTTATCTGCAAAATGGGAGACACCAATACCTTTCTCAGAAGGTTGTTGTGAGGATTAAATATATCAGTATATGTAAAGAGCTTAAAAGAGTGCCTGGCACATAGCAAGTACTCAAGAAATGTCAGTTACTCTTATTATTAATCCCATTAAAGTCAAAGAGGTTAAG
Source organism: Neotragus pygmaeus (assembly GCA_006410875.1). Classification (NCBI taxonomy): domain Eukaryota; kingdom Metazoa; phylum Chordata; class Mammalia; order Artiodactyla; family Bovidae; genus Neotragus; species Neotragus pygmaeus. Next base: position 819,014 of record SJYV01026809.1, on the reverse strand, counting down.
TACCTGGTAGAGCTGACTCTGGAAGCCAGGGTGCTAACTCCCAGGCTTGGGCCCCTTAATTCGGTCTGACATATTTCTGTGGGATATGCAATTCTGACACCCATACCTGGGAGCAAGCTACTAAATGGAAGGGGGAATTGTTCCTGCTGCATTAAAAGGAAAAACAAACAGGTATACTTGAACTTGTACACAAAGATGTACATAAAAGGAGATGCCTGCTACATTTTTTTCACAGAAGGAAAAGACTGGAAAGAGCCCCAATATCCATCACATGGTAAAATGGGATTTTTGGACTGAGAGCAAGCTAAGAGCAGAAACTTTACCATTTAAAAAAGCAAGACAGAATTACCACAGACTTACCGTATCATAATTAACAGGATTAACATAGAACATAATTAACATCAAATTACCATGTTCAAAAGACATTTAGAACAATCACATGTTCAAAGTGTTAGTCACTCAGTTGTGTCTGACTCTGCAACCCCATGGACTGTAGCCCACCAGGCTCCTCAGTCCATGGGATTCTCCACACAAGAATACTGGAGTAAGTTGCCATTCCCTTCTGCAGGGGAATCTTCCCACCCCAGGTATTGAACCCAGGTCTCCTGCATTGCAAGCAGATTCTTTACCATCTGAGCCACCAGGGAAGTTCCCAGCAATTCCACTCCTAGATAAGACACCCAAGAGAAATGAAAATAGATGTTCAAACAAAACCTTGCACACGAGTCTTCATAACACCATTAATTACAGTAGCCCCAAAGTGGAAACAACCCCAGTGTCCATCGATGGAGGAATGACAAACATAATATGGTAAATCCATACAATGGAATATTACTCACTCATAAAAAGAAAGGAAGTTCCGGCACATGCTATCCAACATGGATAAACCCTAAAGACATTATGGTGAATGAAAGAAGCTGGATACAAGAGACCACATATCCTAACATTTCAACTGTATGAAATGTCCAGAAAACACAAATCCATAAAGACAGTAAGTAGATTAGTAGTTGCCAGGGGCTGGAGGGAAGGAGAAATGAGGAAGGACTGTTAATGGATATGATTTTATTTTCAGGTGAGGAAAATGTTCTGGAACTAGATTGCAGTGATGGTTTTAACAACATTGTAAATATACTAAATGCCACTGTAATATAGACTTTTTTTTTTTTTTTTACTATGCAGCTTGCAGAATCTTAGTTCCCTGACCAGGGATGGAACCTGTACACTTAGTAAGTTTGGAGTCTTAACCACTGGATTCCCAGGGAATTCCCTAATTGTACACTTTAAAATGGTTTAAATGGTGAACTTTATATTATGTGAATTTTACTACCAAAAAAAAAGGTATGATTAGCACTTTAGAAAAAAATGAAATAAAAATTTTGCAAATAAGACTGCTTTTTTACGTTTTACAAAATGTAAGTTACAAATGCAACCATTGGCCAATCCTTAGACTAAGGCATGAGTAGAATAGTTGAGAGTAATTATCTGATTCATCCAACAAAACAGTTAAGAGCAGGATGCAATATCCTTCTCTTCTCATTTGACTTTCGTTAACATGGCCATNAAGGAAACCCAGCTGGCCACTGGGTCACCTACGGGAAGAGTGGGTCCACAGGCCTGGGCCCCACTGGGAGCTGGCTAGCTGCTCTGGGCTGGCCAGGTTCTGTTTGTTTCCCAGCCCAGTGCTCCATTATAGACACAAGATGCCCCTCATGCTTGTTCAGGCTGAACTGGACGGAGGGTCTCATTTTCCTTTTTTTCCTCTCTTTAATCTCAAAGTCTCACACATAGATTGCAAGTGAGGGGATGGAAAAAGATATTGCATACAAAAGAAAATGACAGGAAAAAGGTAATTGCAATACTCCTATCAGACAAATCAGCCTTTGAAACAAAGGCTATAAAGAAAGAAAAAGAGGGACACTATATAGTGACAAAAGGATCGATACAAGGAGAGGCTATTACCCTCATCAACATACCCAACATAGCAGTACCCAGATACAGAAAACAAATACTAACAGACATAAAGGGAGAAACTGATGAGAATACAGTAATCCCCAAGCCTCTTACCCATGGTCCCCAATTCCCAGGCAAGGCCACTTGGAGCACAAGCCCTTCTCCTCAATGTGGAAGCTCCCTTCCCAAATCAAATTGATTTTCCAAACATAATTTGTCTCGGGTTAGTCACTGACCTGCACCTTGGTGGGCATCTAAGTGGCAGGAAGCATGTGGAAAGGGAAAGCCCCCCGAAAGCTCAAATTAATTCAGAAGGCGGTCCTAGGAGGGTTCTCGTGGTGACAGGGTGAGGGGCATGTGAGGATCAGGAGTGACAGCTGGGCCAGCCCTGCACCTCGGACCCCAGACGCAAAGCTGAAACCTGGCTTCAGCAAACCCAGGGAAGGAAAGCAAGTCTAGCACTAGGCTGCAGAATGGAACTTCCTTCCAGCAATGCTTAGAAAGAAGATCACCTGCCAGAGACCCTGCATGGCTCCCCACTACTCTCAGACAAATTTCATTTGCACATAAAAAGGAGCAAAGCATGGATGCTACAGCATGGATGAACCTTGAAAACATGCTAAGTGAGAGAAGCCAGACACAGAAGCTCACACACTGAGGACTGCAGCTCCGAAATGTCCGGAATAGGCAGACTCAGAGACAGAAAGTAGACTGCCAGTGCTGGGGGACAGAGGAAGGGGAGTGGCTGCTTAAAGGGTATGGGACTTCTGGGAATTCCCTGGAGGTCCAGTGGTCAGGACTCTGTGTTTTCACTGCCAAGGGTGCAGGTTCAACCCCTAGTTGGGGAACAAAGATCCCGCATGCTGCTAAGTGAGGCCAAGAAATAAAAATAAACGGTATGGGGTTTCTGTTGAGGTCATAAAAATGTTTTGGAACTAGATAGAGGTGATGGTCACCCAACACTGTAAATGGACAAAATGTTGCTAAATTGCACATGTTAAAATAGCTAATTTGTATGTGATCAAAATAAATTTTTTTTTAATCTGAATTCTTCCCCTTAGTCTACAGCATCCTACACAACCTCGGCCCCATCTGCCTCTCCAGCTATATCTAATGTCATCCCCATTCACTGCTTAACCGGTATCAGTTACACTAGACATCATAGGTGAGCCATCAAGGAGATCTGAGTTCCAATCCTGGCTTTGCACAGCCCATGTATCTCAGTTTCCCCAACTATTAAATGAAGGAGTTGGGTTAGTTGATGAATGGGAGAGGCAGATTTAATTCCCTAGAGCCACACTGTCCAATACTTCAGCCAGAAGCGAAATACTGTTTAAACTTAAGTATATATGAATTCCAATGAAACAGAATCATAAGTTCAGTTCCTTAGTTGGCTACAATTCAAGTATTCCACAGAGACATGTGGCTCATGGCTACCATATTGGACACCACAGATATAGAATGTGTAGAAATTCTTCCCATTTTCTTCCCATCACGGTAGAAAATTCTATTAGACAGTGCTGGTCTGGAGGGCTCAGACAGGTGACATATAAGAGCCATGCCTTCTGGATGGAATGGAAGCTCTTTGACAGTAGGGGCTACATCGTCAGCACCTACAATAGTGCCTGGCACACCGAATGCCCAACTCAATATGTGATGACTGGATTGGCAAATGAATTGGTGAATGTCACTGCAGTTGCATGTCACTCTCTGGGAATGTGGACGCAGTGCAGCCGGTACTGCTGTTCTCCACAAAGAAGCCAAAAATCCACATTTTAATACTAAAGCTTTCAGCTCTTGAATATTGGCTCAAAAATTATTAAAGTACTAGGCTGGCCAAATAGATAGGCCCCTTGGCTGTCTGTGGCCCTGAAATGCTGGCCACTGGATCCGGAGGTAGAAAAGATTCCTTCCATGTGTGTCTCAGGACCTGAAGTTCCAGAACGCTGCATGGAGAAATCAGCAGGTCACAGAAACTCTAAAACTTCCCATTTGTTCCCCCAGGGGTTCCTGGAAGAAGCCCAGGAAGAAAGAGCCAATTACATTTTTCCCCTTTTAAATGTGTGCTCAGCACAGAAACAATTTGCGGGGCCCCTGGTGAAATTAACATTCCAATTCAAGCCTCTCACACAGAGAAAGGTAGCCACCTGCACCACCCTGGAATGCTAAAGAACTCGCAATGAAGCCCTTAGAAAGGCGTGAAGGAGCAAGTTAATGAAGAGGGAGAGGGAGGCAGGTGGAAAAGAATTCCTAGGAACCAAAGCCACCGCCAGGATAAGATAGAAGGCTGTGACTGGTGGCCCTGCGGTGGTGGACCCCTCCCAAGCCTGCTGACCACACATAAGTCCAGAGACTATAAGGGGCCTCGTTTAAATCATAGGCTCCCAAGGCACATCACCAGAAAAGGGCTCAGCACATCTGCTACCTCTGAGGAAGGCCAGCAGGACATTATTACAGCAAGAAAAACTAACAGGAAAGGGGACCAGGTCCACTGACCCCCAGCTGGGGATTCGGACAGTTCCACCCTCCATCCTATCCCTCAGAGCACAAGCTTCCTGGATCCCTCCATCACTCCGCCACTGGTCAGACTCATCACTGACCAGAGGCCTCTGGCCATCCGTCACTGGCCACAGGTCCTTTCCAGCGGTCCCCAACATTTTTGGCACCAGGAACTGGTTTCAAGGAAGATTATTTTTCCAAGGACTGGGGTAGGAGATGGTTTCAGGATGATTCAGTCATGTTACATTTATTATGTACTTTATTTCTATTATTATTACATCAGCTCCACTTCAGGTCATTTGGCATTAGATCCTGGAGGTTCATGACCCTTCGACAATTCACTGATTAATCCTTGCTAAGTTCCCTCTACCTGCAGCCATTTTTCTCCAAAGCACTTGTGATGGCTTTAAAATATGCCTGCAAATTCTTTGACACTCTTCTGATCATGAGAGGGAGTCAAGTTCCCCTTCCCTTGATTATGGGCTGGCCTCCAGTGAGTAAAATGCATTTGGATGTGACCCTGAGTGACCTCCAAGGCCGGGTCATTGCAATGGACTGACTTCACTCATGAAAAGCACATTAACATAGATCTGTGGGAAAAGCATGTTTTTTCTAATACACTGGCATCCAATAGGAGATCATAATTTCCTGACATGCAAGAAAATTCTACTGATCCTAGAAAAAAATTTTTTTAATCCTCTCACACACACACACACACACACACACAAATGTTGGTAACAGCATTACTCACAATAGCCAAAACATGGAAGCAACCTAAATGTCCATCAACAGATGAATGGATAAAGAAGACCGGGTATACATATACAACGGAATATTACTCAGTCTTAAAAAAAGAATGAAATGCCATTTGTGGCAACATGGACGGACCTAAAGATTATCATATTAAATGAAGTCAGCCAGAAAGAGAAGATAGATACCATATGATACCACTCATATGTGGAATCTATAAAATATGGCACAAATGAACCAATCTGCAAGACAGTAACAGACTCACAGACACAGACATCAGACTTGTGGTTGCCAAGGGGTAGTGGGGTGAGGGAGAGGGATGGACTGGGACTTTGCGGTTAGCAGATGCAAACTATTACATCTAGAACGGATAAACAACAAGATCTTACTGTATAATAGCACAGGGAACTATATCCAATCTCCTGGGATAAACCATAACGGAAAATAATATTAAGAATAAAGAATGTACATATTATACGTGTAAAAGTGAGTCACTTTGCTGCACAGCAGAGATTGGCAAAACGTTGTAAATCAACAATACTTCAATTTTTCAGTGTTTAATTACAAAAAATAATGTTGGTATCAGTAAATGTTTGCACAGTGTCATCATAAAAGTCATCAGTTAAAACCTAAAATGTTAAGGAATTGGCCAAGCACTACCTCTGATTAGCACTCCTGTTTGTGACTTGTTCTTTCTGTTAGGTTAACCCACCCACTATGGGTCTCACTGCGATTTCTGTGGGCAGATGTGCACTGCCTCTGGAGGGGTAGCATCAGAGATGTTTTTGCCTTTGACATCCAACGTCACAACCCGAAGGCAGGTGCAGGGAGACTGAGATCATTTCTGAGACAATTTTGACTGGCAGGGGGAGGAGGGGGGACAAGGAAGAGCCTCACATACTGGTAATTACTGACAGATGGCATCTGCTGTGTCTGACAGCATTCTAGGCACTGCAGTAGAGCAAGAAAGGGGGTTTAAAAAAAATTCACACAACTCTGCCCTCCATGAGCTCAGACTCAAGGAGAGGTAAGGCATGTGACACTTTCTAGATTTTGTCAAGCACACAGAATGTAAAGGCTTTCCAAGGAGGAGCAGTCATTGGCAGGCAAGGGAATCTGAGAATTTTGCAAGACGTCATCAAGACTCTTACAAGTGACAGAAACCCGACTCAAAGTATCTTAAGGAAGAATGTATTGGTTCCTGAACTGGGGAAGTTTTAGATCAAGTTGGCAGAAGCAGCTACTTTTGGAGACTCCAAAAGGGTCACAAGAAAACTCTCCCCCTCTCCGTCTCTTGGCTTTCCCCCATGAGTTACTGAAACGCAAATCCGTGGGCTCAACACACAGTGAGACCAAACAATACCAAAACATGGGAGCTTGGAGCAGACAAAGGTTTACTGCAGGACCCTGCAAGGAGCTGGGTGGCTCATGCCTTAAAACTCTCAAACTTGCTTCCTTGTGTGCAGGTTTCAATCCCTGGTCCAGGAAGATCCCACATGCCGCAGAGCATCTAAGCCACAACTACCAAGCCTGTGCTCTGGAGCCTGGGAGCCACAACTACTGAGCCCACGTACTGCAACTACTGAAGCCCGTGCACCCCAGAGCCCGTGCTCCACAGCAAGAGAAGCCACCGCCGTGAGAAGTCCGAGCACCACAACTACAGAATAGCCCCCACTCGCCGCAACGACAGACCCAGCACAGCTGAAACAAAACAAATCAATTAAGTTGCTGCTGCTACTGCTGCTAAGTCGCTTCAGTCGCGTCCGACTCTGTGCAACCCCATAGATGGCAGCCCACCAGGCTCCCCTGTCCCTGGGATTCTCCAGACAAGAACACTGGAGTGGGTTGCCATTTCCTTCTCCAACGCATGAAAGTGAAAAGGGAAAGTGAAGTTGCTCAGTTGTGTCCGACTCTTAGCAACCCCATCGACTGCAGCCCACCAGGCTCCTCCATCCATAGGATTTTCCAGGCAAGAATACTAGAGTGGGGTGCCATTGCCGTCTCTGATCAATTAAGTTAGCTTTTAGAAAAAGCCCCAAGCTCCCCAAAATCTCTCAGCAAAGCCTTTTCTAGGAAGGAGGAGGGAGGAGCACAGTTGTTGTTGCCAACTTCTTGGCGTCAGATCCTTTGTTCTTGAGGTCAGGCAGGGTCAGGTAAGGGTGTTACTGTAAACCTCCACCAAACAAATGTTATTCTCTGTCCTGACAAGAAAGGGTAAGGTCCCAAGGCACAACTTTCACCCTCTGAGGTCCAGGCCGGGCTAAAAGGAGGCAGAACTCAGTTGGCGGCTCCCTCAGGGCCAAGTCCCCAGACCCCATCCAGCTGTCATCACTGAGGAAGCGGGCACTCAGGATCCAGCCAGCCCTCAGGCCAGGTCCCGTAGACTTCATCCTATGCAGACACCCACTGCCACTAGGTTGCAGGGATGAGGGGGAAGCTCCCCTCTGCCTCAAGGTCTGGGCCCAACCTGTGGGAGGCCTTACGAGGGCTCTGGAGCTCGGCAGGACACAGCCCCCAGACTGTTCGCTGGGTCCCTCTCCTTCCCCTGCTCACCTACTGACCTGAGGCCAGGTAAGCTGGAGGAGCCCAGGATTCTGCCTCTTAACCTCACTTTCCACCTGATGACCACCACTCCAACCACAGACCAAATTGCCTCACTCAGGATCACTCCTTGACAGTTGGTTGCTTGTGGGCTGGGCCTACTGCGGTGCCAATCACTGGCTGAGTAAGACCACTAACGGTCACTCCTTGACAGTTGGTTGCTTGGGGGAGGGGCCCACTATGGCACCGACCAATGACGGAGCAGGACCTCTAACGGTCATTCCTTGACAGTTGGTCACTTGTGGGTGGAGCCCAATATAGCACTGACCTATGGCTAAGCAAGACCATTAACTGTCATTCCTTGACAGTTGGTCACTTATGAGTGGGGCCCACTACAGCACTGACCGAAGGCTGAGCAAGATCCTTGAGAGTTGGTTGCTTGGGGGAGGGGCCCACTGTGGCACTGACCAATGACCAAGCAGGACCACTAACTCACTCCTTGACAGTTGGTCAGTTGTGGGTGAGGTCAATTACAGTGCTGACCAATGGCTGAGCTTAATGATCCAGCAGTTTCCATTGCCTGGTAACAGGGTGGGGAGGTAATGGCCCATAGCAAGAGCCTGCATGCTAAGAGCTGCACTCAACTGTGTTCTATTGCACATGTCGCTTCCTTTTCATGCAGTTCCAGAATGGTAGGTAGCTTCTAAGATGATCTCTAATATTCATCACCTGATGGCATTCATGGTTTTTGTGTGGTCCCCTCCCCTTGAGTAAATTTCTTCTGATCACTGTCATACCTCAGTGCCGAAGGGAGATCACTTCTGTGATTAGGTCAGAGAAACTGTCACTTAGTCACTGTGATGAAGCCACTCTCTTCTACATGGAGAGGACCACACGTCAAAAACCTGAGGCTCTCAGTCTAAGGACCCACAAAAACTGAACCCTGCCGACAACCATGTGAGCACAGAAGCAGACTCTTCCATGGTCAAGCCTTCAGATGAGAGCTCAGCCCCTGGCCTACACCATAATAGCAGCAGTGTGAGAGATTTGGCAACAGAAGCTAACCTGCGCTGGATTCCTGACCCATAGAAGCCATGAAGTGATACATGCAGATTGTTTTAGCCATCAGTTTGTGGCTTAAACTTGTTACATAGCAACAATAACGGATATATTTAGGCTCTCATTCTCCCAGCTTAGCAACTGCAACAGAAAAGGAAGCTTCCCTTTCCCAGTGCTTTCAACAAACATCCCAGATCTGGATCTTATTGGCCCAGCTGGGGTCATGTGCCCAAGCCCGAGCCAATCCTTGAAGCCTAGGAGATGAGATGTTCTTGTTGATCAGGTATGAGTCATTAGCACGCCCATGGAGGAGTAGGAGGAGAAAGTTATCAATAACCAAACCTCACCTCAAAGCTGGGAAACAGTGATTTCCCAAAACAAAATCAGGGTGTTACTCTCAGAGGAAGGCAAAATAGCAATCAACCACTATCAAACAACAAGACTTGGTATGAAGTAATATGGAAGAAAAGATAAGGGGAAAAAAGCACAAAAATGAGCACCCAGGCACATAGCAAGTGTTCAATTAAAAACTCAGTGGCTGAAGAAGAAGATTAAACCAGGGCTACTCTTGAGAAACCTATATTCAGGTCAGGAAGCAACAGTTAGAACTGGACATGGAACAACAGGCTGGTTCCAAACAGGAAAAGGAGTATATGAAGGCTGTATACTGCCACCCTGCTTATTTAACTTATATGCAGAGTACATCATGAGAAACACTGGGCTGAAAGAAGCACAAGCTGGAATCAAGATTGCCAGGAGAAATATCAATAACCTCAGATATGCAGATGACACCACCCTTATGGCAGAAAGTGAAGAGGAACTAAAAAGTCTCTTGATGAAAGTGAAAAAGGAGAGTGAAAAAGTTGACTTAAAGCTCAACATTCAGAAAATGAAGATCATGGCATCTGGTCCCATCACTTCATGGGCAATAGATGGGGAAACAGTGGAAACAGTGTCAGACTTTATTTTGGGGGGCTCCAAAAATCACTGCAGATGGTGATTGCAGCCATGAAATTAAAAGACGCTTACTCCTTGGAAGGAAAGTTATGACCAACCTAGATAACATATTCAAAAGCAGAGACATTACTTTGCCAACAAAGGTCCGTCTAGTCAAGGCTATGGTTTTTCCAGTGGTCATGTATGGATGTGAGAGTTGGACTGTGAAGAAAGCTGAGTGCTGAAGAATTTATGCTTTTGAACTGTGGTGTTGGAGAAGACTCTTGAGAGTCCCTTGGACTGCAAGGAGATCCAACCAGTCCATTCTAAAGGAGATCAGTCCTGGGTGTTCTTTGGAAGGAGTGATGCTAAAGCTGAAACTCCAGTACTTTGGCCACCTCATGCAAAGAGTTGACTCATTGGAAAAGACTCTGATGCTGGGAGGGATTGGGGGCAGGAGGAGAAGGGGACGACAGAGGATGAGATGGCTGGATGGCATCACTGACTCGATGACGTGAGTCTGAGTAAACTCCGAGAGATGGTGATGAACAGGGAGGCCTGGCGTGCTGCAATTCATGGGGTCACAAAGAGTTGGACACGACTGAGCGACTGAACTGAACTGAACATTTATTATAGACCCATGTGAATTCAAGCACTACATTGAATTCTTACACAAGATCTCCCTTAATCCTGACATCCCAAGGAGTAGGAGCTCCTACTTTCCCCCTTTCACAGATGAACATGTTGTGGCACAGAGAAGTATTTCACCCAAAGTCACAGGGCAAACATGTGGCAGAATTGGGATTTAAACCCAAGCAGTGTGACACCTCAATTCATGATCTTAATTTCAGTCATCTGTTTGAAAACAGTTTGTAAGAGCAGCCGAAGGAGGAGCAAACTATATAATCAAGCAGTGAGAGATAGAAAGCTGACAGGAGGTGCCAAAGAAGTTCATCCTCTCATTCAAACACTTATTAAAAACTTTCACAAAGACAGACAGAGAATAAGAGTTAGGGAACCGTACAGGATGGCAAAGCTTGAAAAAGAAATTCCAGCAGCTTCCTCACTCATATCGTCCTCAATGCTGTAACGAAGAGAAACAGAATTTAGTTGCCCTTAGAAAATAATCTGAGATGACAGGCAAATTGATAAAGTAGGAAGAGGAGGCCACTCTGGAGCCTGTTTAAGTGAATGAAGCTGGTACAAACGGTGAGGCTGACCCCCTCTTCCCCAGCACTTTTTTCTCCTGAAATATACAGACCTTCTTAACAGCTCAGCCCATAAATTTAAGAGAAAAATACTTTAACTGGGCTGGGCGTGGGGTGGGGGAGTGGGTGGAAGGAGAAAAAAATATCATAGGGAAATTAAAAATTCATCATAAATTCATGGTGCTTTCTAGAGAACTCGTTGCATTAGAAAGGAACGTGTCTGTGTTAAGTGCTATGGAGGCACAGACTGGGGAACAGAAGATGGCTCTCTTCTAAGACTGAAGCTCCCAGAATCTAGAGAAATGCCAGAGTAGAGGGACTAGCATTTCTAAGTCCTTTGGGGACCATCCATTGCTGGAACCACTGGGAATGGAGCCTTGGGGAGCACTGTCAAGTCCTTGTCATCAGAAGGCAAGCACCTCTCGGCAAGAGGCCTGGTTCTAAGAACTAGCCCGTGACCATTCCTGTTTTTCTGTTAACTCCACTTCTTCAGGTGTCAGTTCTTTCAATAACCGTCACTCAGTCACACCCTGCCTGGCTTTCCTCAAATGCCTGGAGAACCGGTTGGGTGCTGATTTCTGCATAGTGTTTCTGCTGGATAGGATGGACATCTGCATATCTTTCTAAACCTCCTTTCGATGTTTGGGGAATCCTCCATTTTCTGTGTGCTTAGTCACTCAGTTGTGTCCAACTCTTTGTGATCCCTTGGACTATAGTCCACCAAGCTCCTATATTCATGGAATTCTTCAGGCAAGAATACTGGAGTGGGTTGCTATGCCCTCCTCCAGGAGAACTTCTGAACCCAGGTCTCCTGCATTGCAGGCAGATTCTTTACCATCTAAGCTACCAGGGGAGCCCTGAGGCAGAAGAAAATTACTAAATAGACCTAGATATTTCCCTGACATGAAAATAGCAGGCAGTGATTGAAAAAAAAAAAGTTCTATATGTACATGGATACTGGGGAAGAAATCATGTATATTCCTACAGGGAAAAATACGCAACAAACTGATCAACAGAGCAGTTACCCTTGGGAAGGAAATTATACAAAGGGGACTTGGGGCCTATCTGTCACATTTTTTAAACCATTTTCACAGCTTTGACAGAGGCAGTGTTGTACAATCGCCAAACTGCCTTCACCCAGAAAATCTGTCTTCCAGGTTCCCATCCTAAGTGGAAGAATAAGATCTCAAACACAAACACTCACACAGACACACAAACACACACAGACAGTGCAATTATAAAAGATCCTGATTGTTTATACCTTCTCTCCAAATGCTTTGCTATTCCTACTGAAGTAGGCATCCCCAGCTACTAACTATCCCCCCAATATCCATTCTTTTCTTTTACCAGAGTAACAGAACGTTTATTTTCAGCAACTTCAAAGGAAGACTGCATTCCCCAGATTCCTTCGCAACTACATGTGGCCATGTAATCTCATCATAACCGACAGGATATAAGCAGAAGCACCTTGGGAACGCTTCTAGGACTCTTCTGTAAAAGACAGCTGATACAAATCCTTTACCCTTTCTGTATCTGCATCCCCATCCTGGTGCCTGTAATGAGGATGAGATGGCTATACCACAGCTGCCATTTGGGGCCATGAGGACAAAGACCTCAACCTTGAAATGGCAGAATGAGAAAGGGTCCATGAGGCTTTCACAGAACAGAGCCAACCTACAGTCCTGGGCTACTGAGCTCCAGAATCTGACTTGGGAAATAAACTCTTACTTTTTAAGCCAACACTTCTTTTTTTTAACCAAGCTGCACAGCTTGTGGGTGGGATCTTAGTTACCCTGCTGCTGCTGCTGCTAAGTCACTTCAGTCGTGTCCAACTCTGTGTGACCCCATAGATCACAGGCTCCCCTGTCCCTGGGATTCTCCAGGCAAGAACACTGGAGTGGGTTGCCATTTCCTTCTCCAATGCATGAAAGTGAAAAGTGAAAGTGAAGTCACTCAGTCGTGTCCGACCCTCAGCGACCCCATGGACTGCAGCCTACCAGGCTCCTCCGCCCATGGGATTTTCCAGGCAAGAGTACTGGAGTGGGGTGCCATTGCCTTCTCCCCACCAGGGAGCAAACCTGGGACCTTCAGTGGAAACACCAAGTCCAGGTGTGACTGCCTGCCGGGTAATTCTCATGTCATCACTATTTTAATCCTCTGTCGCTCACTGATGAGCCCATTTTCAATAAATACACCCATTATACCACAGCCCGGCTTTATTTCCTCAGTGAAGCCACCAAGCAGCATCCCTCCTGGGTCGCCTGAGTCCCATGCAACTTAGCCCCTAGCACCAGCAAAGCAGAGCAGCAAATTCAGGAGGTCCCAAACAAAGCAATCTCACCAGCCCCAGTGGGGACCCAGAAACCCTAAGAGAAAGAGCCAGGCTCTCTACTTAAAAATCAGCATGATTTTTTTAAGAACATCAGCACTATTGTGGCTGAAATGTCTCAAACTTTCCTGATTTCCTGTCTTGAAACTCCTCCATTCCTTTCCCACCACCCCCACCTTCATTCTTTCACTAAGGTCAGTAGTCCAGCCACACCTTTCCCACACTAATAAAATAATATAAAAGCACGTGTGTGAAGGGATGGGAGAGGGGTGAGAGGCAGCATGGTCTGCTGGTGAATATCCGAAGTACCTGGTAAAACCCCAGCCCTGGTAGCAATGTAAATTGATTCAGCCACTATGGAGAACAGTATGGAGATTTCTTTAAAAAAACTGGGAATAAAATTACCATATGACCCAGCAATCCCAACCATATTTGAAAAAGACACATGTATCCCAGGTTCATTGCAGTACTATGTACAATAGCCAGGACATGGAAGCAACCAAGATGTCTACTGACAGATGAATGGAAAAGTTGTGGTATATATATATACAATAGGATGTTACACAGCCATAAAAAGGAATGAACTTGAGTCAGTTCTAGTGAGGTGGATGAACCCAGAGCCTGTTTTACAGAGTGAAGTAAGTTAGAGAAAAACAAATATCATAGACTAACACAGATACACGGGATCTAGCAAAATGGTACTGATTAACCTATTTTCAGGGCAGGAATAGAGTCAGGGGGCTTCACTGGTGGTTTATCAGTAAAGAACTCACCTGCAATGCAGGACACGTGGGTTTGATCCTTGGGCCGGGAAGATCCACTAGAGAAGGAAATGGCAACCCATTCCAGTATCCTTGCCTGGGAAATCCCACAGGCAGAAGAGGCTGATGAGCTACAGTCCACGCAGTCACAAGAGGCAGACATGACTTAGTGACTAAACAAGAATGACAAATAAAGACTCAGATGAGAGAACAGACTTATGAATACAGCAGGGACAGGAGAGGGGGGGACCAATTGAGAGTGGCATTAAAATATATACACAACCATATGTAAAACAGAAAGCCAGTGGGAATTTGCTATGTGACTCAAGGGACTCAAACAGGGGCTTAGACAGCCTAGAGGGGTAGGATAGGGTAGAAAGTCAGAAGGAGGTTCAAGAGGGAGGGGACGTATGTATACCTATGGCATATTCACATTGATGTATGGCAGAAACCAACACAATATTGTAAAGCAATTATCCTTCAATTAAAAATAATTTTTAAATGGATATAATAATAATATCCACACATCTCCCAGGCTTGTTGGGAATATGAGTTGATACATGTAGACATATTAGAACTATGACTGCCACATAGAAAGCACCATCTAAATATACCTATTTTATACACATAGGAGGCTTTGGGTGAGTTGCTTTTATTAAAATGGCATGCACAGGCTAAGCTACCCTGCTGTTCACTTTTCTCCTTGACAATAAGCCCTGGTCCTCCCTCCAGGACAAGGGGGGTCCAATCCATTCTTTTTAATAGCTACATAGTGGTCCAAGCACATAAATACCACTATTTAGTCCAGAATTACTTTATTGATGAACAATCAAGGTTTTTTTTTTTCTCTTTTGCACCATTACAGACAATGCTGCTATAAATATCCATGAGCATACAATCTTACCAGTGGTGCTTTTATTTCTAGAAAACATAGGTTTCCCAGCAGTGAGATTGCTGGGTCAAAGATCAAATTCTCTTTTCATATATATTAGCAGGTTACATTCCAAATAGTCTGTGTTTTCAACCAAAGCAACTAAGATATGTGTGAGATCAGTGGACTGGGGTTTCAGAGGTCACATCGCAAAACAGAAGCCCCGGGAGACTCAGGAGCAGCCAGAAGAGAGTCCACAGAGGGCGGGAGGGGGAAGTGTTGGCTCCTTGAGGGAAGAGCACCAGAGGGATCCATCCAGA